>JASAMX010019925.1:0-19082 GCA_030248175.1 Microlaimidae sp. YZB2_3 | reverse complement strand
CTCACAGCCATTTTTGAAAAACGCGAAATCGCCACTTTTTCAATTAGAAGGTTATATTTGTATGTGTAAAAAACAACTATAAATTTGAAAAGTGGCGATTTCGCGCTTGTCAAAGATTGCTGTGAGTATAATTTTTTAAATTGACATTTCATCAAACTAAAAAAAAATGCAACAGTGCTGTGTGATTAGATCAATGTATAAACAAATCATTATCATATGGTAGAAATTTTAATTTAGTGAGCAGCTGCCCAAACCAAATGCGAATTTCCTATAGTCCACATAATGTCCATCTCAGCCTAGTCCACATCTTCTCTGTCTAAACATACGCCCGAGGAAAAATCTCCCCTTTTTCCTGCTCTATTCTTAGAGCATTTTTCAAGGCTAGTATAAAGGCGTAGAGACTGCAGCCAGCCGTTGTTATTTTATTTTTACGAAAAAAAAAAACATTTCTATGATATTCGTCGATTAACTGTGACTTTTTCCATGTAAATTAACAGTACGAAACCTTGCCAACGCTGGCTTGGTAAGATTTAAAGATGCTGAATACAGTTACAGAAACTTTAAAAGGTTCGGCTCATTCAAACGTCAAAATTAACCATTTTTTAACGATTATAAGAATATACTTTAGAAATTGAAGGAATTAAAATTATTAAAATTATTTAAATTTTAATTCAATAATTAAAATTATTGAATTAAAATTATTTATGAATAATTTATGGCAATACTTATGAGTTTTAGTACAATAGCGCAAAAATAAGGCGGAGTTTCAATGGTTTTTTCGAAGCTCCAAAAAGCGGAGATCAGAAACCGGTTGCATAAAAATCTTATAGTAAAGTAAAGCGAATAAAACCGGACAATAAAAAGTACCCGAAAATTTCTTACTAAAAACAATTTTTGAACAAAAAAATATGAAAGGGCAATTATCATACAAAAATACAACATAGAATAAATTGACTAATAATTCATGAATCCATTAATAAAACGATTTAACAATTTAATTCCTACATTTGACCGTTTAAAATTAACAAAACAGGTTTAATTTGAAATGAAAAAATAATTTTAGAAAGGTGCAATAAGGGAGTAAATTTGGATGGAGATGTAAATTTTATAACTAAATTCTTTAATTTTTATTCCGTTTATTCTATGGGGCATTATTCTATCTTTTATGATATTATAATTGCCATTTTATGTTTTGTGTTCAAAAATTGTATTTCATAAGAAATTTTTAAGTATTTTGTGGCGTCCGTTTTTTTCTCGTCTCCTTTTACATGCAAAATCCTCTTTAAGAATTTTGTTTATATTTGAATTTCCGTCGTTATTCTTCATTAAAATATTTTTAAAAAATATAGTCTAGAAATATTCGTAAGTTGACAATTTATTTGCTTTTTTATTCAGACTGGGGCTTTTCTTTGCGTCTTTTAGTTTTAAAAGATTTTATATTTTAAACACATAAACAGCTGAAAAGCAAAATAAAATGTTTTATATATTAAATATTAAGTTTAATCTGACAGAAAATTGCAATTAAATTTAAATAAAAAAGCAAACTGGGCAAACAAAAGGAGATGAGCATTTTGGTCAACTGATGACGATAATATTTTGTGCAGAATAATGTTTAAATGTTTTCTTACAGTATTAAAACAATTTTCGTTTTATTGTAAAATTTAATGCTTAGATATGTGAGCAAAAGTCTTTAAATTACTATTAGCTACATAATTTTAGCTAAAACAAATTATAATCATTTTGAGAACCCCAACCACTATTTCTTATAGTGTGATATTTTTCGCCGGTATGTGACTTCTTAAAAATATTGACTGCATAGTTTGCAGTCAATATTTCTCTGTTTTTTTTCAACTGGCAAAATTTAAAAAAAAAATTTGTTTGAGCTCTTATAACTTTTTAACGCGTTGCGATTAATATGCAAATGTCTCGCGTTAAGGTCTTGAACTTTTGGCTACCTCCTGAAAAAAAGTTTCTTGAAAAATTTTTGGGTTAGCCCCAAAACCCCAATTTTCGGGGCAATTTTATTCAGCCAAATTTGTAACTTTTTATCATATGAATCCTTAAGTCAGAAATTTTTGGGCAAATTGCCCATACTTTCCTGAGCTCAAAAGTATATAATTTGTTAGGCGTAACCTACCTGGGTCGAACCTACCCCGAGAGGTTAAAGGGGGTCAATTTTACGATTTTTAAAAAAATTCTTTAATTCTTTAATTGGGGGGCAGCAAGTGCATTTTTCGGCATAATGCTCCAAAACTGTTTGAGCCACAGGTTTCAGACCTGGGGGGATTTATGCGGAATTTTAGGCTATATATTTTGGTAAAACACTAAATCCAATAAAACCTGAATTTTGACGCAAAACATTCTATTTACTTCAATAAATCTATTCCAAAAATATTTTTAAAAAAATAATATAAAGTTTTACTTAATTATTTGTGATTTCAATCGCTTCAAAACCTTAACTTGCTAGAAATAAAAAAAAACAACTAAATTATTTATTATATTTTCATATTATGTTGAATATATTCATGCGGAAAGCAAAAAAATCAACAATTAAAAATTATTGCAAACAATGGCATATTTGTTTTATTTTATTTTATTGAAATCAATGAATCAACTTTCCAATAAATTTTTTTTATTACGTTCAAATTTAAATTAAAAAATTAAACAACCAGAAGCTTAGGTGCCAAAACTTTTAAAAAACCCTCCGAATCAAACTCGTGTCGTGACCTCCTTTGAGAAATGGAAAGGCTCTATCCGCTGCGCCATCAAGGTACTACAGATCACACCGGAAATTATATTTATATATCAACGAACTCACAAACTCGAAAACAACCACAGTAAAATCAAGAGCTCGGTTTGAGAATAAAAATAAAATAAAATTGCTTTATTTTTAAACTTGTTACGTTTAGCGTTTTGTATTGTATTTTTGCGGTCATTTATAACGAGACTTAGTATTTTTATACTTAGTTTTAGCAAAAATATATAATAAAAGAAAAATGAGACACTTAGAACAAACTGCTTGTAAAAAAGGTCCCATTTAAATGGGACCTGGTCCCATTTAAATGGGAACTTTTGATTTTGGTCCCAATTAAATGGGATCCCATTTAAATAAGTCCCATTTAAATGGGATCCCATTTAAATGGGATCCCGTTTAAATAGGTCCCATTTAAATGGGACCTATTTCTAAATGGGATCCCATTTAAATGGGATCCCATTTAAATGGGACCTATTTAAATGGGATCCCTATTTAAATGGGACCTATGAATAAAAAAATTACAACAATTTTTTTTAATAAATAAATACGCATCATTTTATATTTTTTATCTGAGCGGCGGTCTGACGTGCGTAATTAAAAAATTTAAAAAAAAAATTATTAACGCATCATTTTTAATTGTTTTCGCGTGAGCGGCGGTCGGATATGCCACACACACACACAGACACACAAATGATTTTAGCTTCGTTATTAATTAAAAAACCTTGATTAAAAAATTTTCTCTGGAATATATTTAAAATCAAATCACAAAATTTGCCAAACAGTTTAAAAAATGTACAAATTAATATGTTATTTATTCTGTATATTTCTTGGTTTTTTTATTTTTCAAACAGTTTTTATGGCTTATTGAGTTCGGCTACAGAAAAATAAATATCAAGTGCTTTAGTATAATATTCATTCACTAAAATAAAAATAATGTTTATTAAAAAAAGCAATAGAAAATCATAAGCATGCAAAGCAAAAAAAACGAGAATAATTCTTTATTTATTATTTTTTATAGAACTATAGAAGCAGCTTCGAACAAGAACGAACTTCAATTGTGTGCACCTAATAGTTTAAATTAAAAATTTAGATACTAAGGTAGTTGCTGTAACAGTTTATTTATTAGGATTTATTTTTTTACAAAGAAAATCAATTTATATTGTTTACATAGCAAGGTGATTAATTAAAATCAAGATTTTAAAATTTAAAAATATTAGCAAGCCTTTATCGAAAATCACAATATGCACTATTCATAAGAGAATAAAAATAAAAAAGTCGTTTTTTTTTCAATTTCACGTCATTTTTCTTTGTTTCAGTTAAATTTATATTCAGTTTGGGACCTTTTACGTTTTAATTTTCTAACTTAGAAACAAACACACAAACTTAGAAATTAAATAGTAAAAAGCTTCCATGTTGAAAATCATATATAACTAGCCATGATAAATGCTCTATGAATAGAGCATAAAAATTTGGCGCGTTTTTCAGTTACCAATCACTCTGAATTTGAATTACCAAACTACCAAATTGTTTATTTGGTTCTCCAAAGTAAAATATCAAGACTGTTATGGTCAAAATGATTATTATTAATCATTATGATTATATTATTATTATTATTATTATGATTATTATGATGATTATAAGTGTATTGGAAATTAGTGTTATTTCATTCTTTAATAGTCTGTTATATTTTGATCCAAAACTCAACAGTAAATTGTTTACGCCTGATAATATTTCCTTGTCTTAAAAACTACATACTAAAAGAAAGTAAAATGTTGTTTTGTATATAAATAAAATTCCTTCTTAATATTTTACGTATACTCCGAAACTGTTAATCAATGAATTTATATGTTTAATAAACCAAACTAAAGTTTAAAAAATAATGTCAAAGAAGAAAAACTGTTTTTTTCATAGTTTAGGAATTCAAATGTTTTAAAAAACCGAACATTAATTGCAAACTGTTTTTTTTTTATTTTGTCCATTCTTTAAAATAAAAATTGCGGATTTTTTTAAGAAATAAATGTTTTAAAAGCGCGGAACATAACTTTTAATTTTTCTATTCTATTTTTTAATACTTCTTTCGACATTCAGGAGTAAGATTAACATTGGCAATAAGGTGATTATTAAAATCTTAAGTTTTTTTAAGGGGCTGGGTCTATTTAAATGATATTTTTACTCTAATGTAATATAAAAATAAAAGAGTATCTTTCAGCTATAAGAACTAATTTTTTTACTATTTGCTGTGTGCTTGGAGATATGTATAGTTTTATTTTTGTTTCTTTTGTGTTTTTTATTTTTGCAAGAAAAGCTCTTTTTTTTTTTTTGAGTTTTTGTAGGTTTTTTAAAAAAAGTTTTTAGCGGTTATGTAACCAATTATTATTTTAGTTGCGTCTGTATTTTCTCTGCCGTGATGTTTTTCTCTTAAAACGAGTGGTTCTACTTTAGCACTCATCTATTTTCACCCTGATAGAATTTATCTTTAGATCACAATTTGTCTTCAATATTCGTCAGCTATAAAATAGGGTTGTATTAAGAAAACAATATAATTACTTTTTATGAAAAATTTAAATTTAAAAAACTATTTAAATATCAGTGCTAATATAATTTTTAAAAATTAAATAGAACGCTAATTTTTTTTCAAATTTTCGTGTATTCACAAAATATAAGTCATTAAAAAAATTGAGGTGTAAGTTTGCTGAAAATGATTTAAAGAAAAATTTTAAAAAAAAAACGTATGTGTGTGTGGCATATGCGATCGCCGCTCACGCGAAAACAATTAAAAATGATGCGTTAATAAATTTTTTTTTGTTTTTTAATTACGCACGTCAGACCGCCGCTCAAATAAAAAACAATATAAAATGATGCGTATTTATTAATAAAAAAAAATTGCTTGTAATTTTTTTCTTATTCATAGGATCCCATTTAAATGGGGGAATCCCATTTAAATAGGTCCCATTTAAATGGATCCCATTTTAAATGTCATATATGTCTAGTTAAATGATCATAAGGATCCCACGTCATTTAAATAGGTCCATTCTATCTTCATTTAAATGTCCCTTGGATCCCCCAATCTTAAATGGAATCCCATTATAAATAGTCCTTTCATGATCCAATACAGATGATCCCATTTAAATGGTCCTATGATCCCATTTCTCCCTTAAATGTGATTCCATTTTTCCCTAAATGGGATCCCATTTAAATGGGATCCCATTTAAATGGGGATCCCATTTAAATTCTTTTGGGTCCCATTTAAATGGGACATAAGGTCCCATTTAAATGGACGACCGGTCCCATTTAAATGGGACCTTTTTTTACAAGCAGTTTGTTCTAAGTGCTCTCATTTTTCCTTTATTATATTTATTTTTGTTCTTTTAGTTCCCGTGCACCCGCAAATCATTGAAACTTAGTTCCTGTCCATACTTTTAAGAGAAGTTGCATCGTGGTGGAGAAAACGCACACTATAAAGAAATAGTTTTTTTTCCTTATCTGCTTTGGATATTAAATAAAACCTGAGAGAGAATGCGCTTTTGTTGGAGGTGGTTTTGTTGGTTTGGGTGGGGTGGTTTTTGGATTGTGTGGGGGGGGGGGGATTTTACACAAGCAGTTGTTTTTTTTTGCAAATTCTAATTCCAGTTTTCAACACAATCAATGTCTAAAAAAAAAGAGATATTGTTCGAACCAAAACACAATCAAATATCATTTAATTAACACTTTAGGGGGGTTCTTATTTTTAAAACACATAAGAATAAAGTTTGTTAAACATTTTTCATCTAATGCGCATAAAAACAGTAGGTGTTTGAATTTTATTTTGTTTTTTAAGTGATTTTTTATGTTTTATATTAATGTTGAAATTTATTTGTATTTAAAAATGGTTGAGAATGCACTATTAGATTATTTAAAATAAAAAAAATAGTAAAAATGATGCATATTAATCTGTTTTTTGCCGGCACGCTATTAAGTTAAATGATCAACCAAAATCACAAATATACAGGGACAAGTTTTCTCAAACTTTTGTTTTTGGCCAAAAAAACTGCAGGTTTTTGAACGGTAAACAGAATATTTCAAAAAATACTGCTCTAATACCAAAAATCATAGCTACAAAAAAACTATAAAAAATTTTCCGATTTCTTGGAGTGAGTGTTTTGTAACTGAAATTTTTATACCCATGAAGCAGTCTTTTAAGTACTAAATAATTGAGGAAACGTCATTTTTAGAGGGTCATATCTCCTGAACCCCTGAAGATAATTTGAAAAAAAAATTTGTGGGCTATTGATGGCAAGAGTAAGATTTTCACAAAAAAATCATTGAAATTGAAAAAAAGCTTGACCCTTTGCGCTCTTTTATCCAAAAGCTTTCCCTGGGGCTTATTTCATAAAAATCTATTTAATTGTAAATTAATAAACACAATTAAATTTTCGTTATTTTATTAATTAACAATACGTAGGTGCTGTGGCATTTGCGGAATTTACAAATTTGTAGTTTGTTTTTAAATTCTGAACGTAATTTGATTTATACACTTTTTAATTAAAAGTACAGAAGAAAACTTTGCGTTTATTATTTACAATTACAAACATTTTTTGAAATAAGCCCCTGGTTGTGCAAGAACTTTAAAAAAACAAAATTATTAATTTTAACCTTTTAAAAACATTGTCTAATTGATTTTGAATTTATCTTTATTTTAAATAATAAAACCAAATAATGAAATGTTAGAACTTTTTCTAACATATCAAATTTAGTAAAAATTCTAAAAACAGTGAAGATTTTTAATGGTTTTTCTGTTTCTTTTGTACTTCTTTCAAAAACTATAAATTTTTTCAATTAAATTTTACATTCATTAATATACGACCTGTTACCTATTTTTTCGACACCGAAATCGGTTTTTATTAAGCAAAAAGTTACAAATCACTGTTGTTCACAAACTGTTTTGTAAAAACAAGATTTTTTTCTTATGTGTGTATTTTAAAACATTTTATAGGAACAACAAATGATCAAGAAATATTTCACTATTTTATTACCTTTTTTAAATTTGAACCCGATATGTATTTTTCCTCAGAGTTAGATTCGTAATATTCCTCAGAATTAGGACTCTAATTCTAAGAAATATACACATTTATTATTGATTTATGATATATTATTTTGTATATTACATTATCAATTTAATATATTGCCTATAATATATTTTATCCTTTCATTTTTTTTTAAAGTAGGTGTTTGAATTTTATTTTGTTTTTTAAGTGATTTTTTATGTTTTATATTAATGTTGAAATTTATTTGTATTTAAAAATGGTTGAGAATGCACTATTAGATTATTTAAAATAAAAAAAAGTAAAAATGATGCATATTAAACTGTTTTTTGCCAATGTCATATGATATTTTGACTCCCGGTGTAGAATGACTCCCCGGTCAAAAATCAGGGGGGTCAAAATATCATGCGAGATGTCGTATGATATGTTGACTCCCAGTGTAGAATGACTCCCATCGGGATAAAATGACTCCCCTTATTAACATTGGGGAGTCATTTTATACCGGGGAATATATGTGAGCTCCCCCAAAAGTTTCCATACATTATTACTTAAAACTGTGCACGTCCGCTCACTATATTTAACGTGTGTAAGTTCATTGTTAGTAAAATGTGACTTAGGTGTCAGTTTTTCTGAATATTTTTTGCATGGATCCCGTAGAATACCAGTTTATTGTTAACTTTATTGTGGAAAATGAATACCCCGAAAACCTGAGCAAAGATTGAGAAAGAAATCGTAGAAAATGTAGCGATTTCGTAGTTGAAAATGGGCCTAAGCCTAAGCCTAAGCCCAGGCATGTGTCATAGTATACACAATTAAGAATAAGTGACATCTAACCAGCGCAAAATGTATGATAAAAATTAAAATTAATTTTTAAAAGTTTTTACAATACAAGAAACAGGGGAGTCATTTTATCCCGCAGGGAGTCATTCTACACCAGCGTGCAACCGGTGTAGAATGACCGGGGAGTCATTCTACACCGGTGTATTTTGACCCCGGGAGTCAAAAATTAGGGGAGTCGAAATATCCCGTGACACCGGCACGCTATTTTTATTAAGTTAAATGATCAACCAAAATCACAAATATACAGGGACAAGTTTTCTCAAACTTTAGTTTTTGGCCAAAAAACTGCAGGTTTTTGAACGGTAAACAGAATATCTCAAAAAATACTGTTTTAATGTTCTAATGCTAAAAATCATAGCTACAAAAAAACTATAAAAAATTTTCCGATTTCTTGGAGTAAATGTTTTGTAACTGAAATATTTATACCCATGAAGCAGTCTTTTAAGAACTAAATAATTGAAGAAACGCCATTTTCAGAGGGTCATATCTCCTGAACCGCTGAAGATAATTTGAAAAAAAAATTTGTGGGCTATTGCTGGCAAGAGTAAAATTTTCACAAAAAAATCATTGAAATTGAAAAAAAGCTTGACACTTTGCGCTCTTTTATCCAAAAGCTTTCCCTGGGGCTTATTTCATAAAAATCTATTTAATTGTAAATTAATAAACGCAATTAAATTTTCGTTATTTTATTAATTAACAATACGTAGGTGCTGTGGCATTTGCGGAATTTACAAATTTGTAGTTTTTTTTTAAATTTTGAACGTAATTTGCTTTATACACTTTTTAATTAAAAGTACAAAAAAAACTTTGCGTTTATTAATTTACAATTACAAACATTTTTTGAAATAAGCCCCTTGTTGTGCAAGAACTTTAAAAAAACAAAATTATGAATTTTAACCTTTTAAAAACATTGTCTAATTGATTTCGAATTTATCTTTATTTCAAATAATAAAACCAAATAATGAAATGTTAGAACTTTTTCTAACATATCAAATTTAGTAAAAATTCTAAAAACAGTGAAGATTTTTAATGGTTTTTCTGTTTCTTTTGTACTTTAAAAAACTATAAATTTTTTTCAATTAAAACAAACATTAAATTTTACATTCATTAACATACGACCTGTTACCTATTTTTTCGACAGCGAAATCGCTTTTTATTAAGCAAACAAAGTTACAAATCACTGTTGTTCACAAACTGTTTTGTAAAAACAAGATTTTTTTCTTATGTGTGTATTTTAAAACATTTTATAGGAACAACAAATGATCAAGAAATATTTCACTATTTTATTACCTTTTTTAAATTTGAACCCGATATGTATTTTTTCTCAGAGTTAGATTCGTAATATTCCTCAGAATTAGGACTCCAATTCTAAGAAATATACACATTTATTATTGATTTATGATATATTATTCTGTATATTACATTATCAATTTAATATATTGCCTATAATATATTTTATCCTTTCATTTTTTTTAAAGTTTGTTTCCTTCAAAGTTTATTGGTGTCCCCGATTTTGATGTTGCTTTCACGAACATGCTATATAAACTTTTTCGAGAATTTGTTATATAAATTCCTTGAATCTTTCATAAGTTAGATTGAGGTTTGGAAAGTGCGTTTGCAACTGCTGAATCCCTTTAATTCTTTCGATGGAAAACTGCGAACAAAACATAGAACGTACCAACCATAATAAACGTCCAATCAGCTGTTTGCAACCCGGCAAATTACACCAATTACACGAAAATTCAAGCATATTAAACGACGTATAAAACTTATTGATAACGTGAAGCTCATAAATTTTAATCGCGATCCTTAATTAGCGGATTTAATACATGTACACTATGTATTTTTTTAAACTTGAAGATATTTCTCAAATGTATTTTTGCTATATACTCAATTCATAAATCTCACGTTTTACATAATTTACATGGAGTGTCGTATTTTTTTCGTCCCAAAACCGATACAAATTCGCAGGTGTTTTGCGTCACCGCTGCTCACTGTTAAGATTGGCGCTACCGGCAGCGGGACGCAGAATTTAACTTTGAACAGCACTGACGCAGAATACTTTCTGCGGATTTGCAGCGGAATAAATCTCAGAGGGTTAATTAGCGTGAGACGTAGCCGATTGGACGTTCAGTATGATGAGAACTATGTACTTTCTAAACTTACTTGCTAGAATTTCAATGTTACAAAAGTTGAATAATTTTAGCCTATGTGGTAGATTTTGTTAAAACGCAACAAATAATGGACTTTAAAACAATGAAGTTAGTATCTAATTTTACAAATGTCTGAAGTTGTTATTTATAGTAGAAGTTTTTAGTATATAAAACACTTTGTTTTTTTTCAACTTAGAAAAAAACCAAATAATATAATGGATTAATCAGTTTTTATTCACTTAAAGTCAAAATTGTGTATTATAGGATAAGGATAACTTTCCGAAATATTCTCATTCGACAGATTTTCTTTTTAAACAGGTACAATTTATGATTTTATTGTGTAAAGTAAAAGACATATTAACAAGAGTCATTAATAATTTTAAATAAATTTCTATAACTCTTAAATAAATTGCCTAAACTTGTGGCTTCTTGTAGCTGGTTGCATAAAAATTTCTTAATAGAATAAAAAAAAACTTTACTTTATCTATTAATTACAGTATTTTTCAAGGTTAAGGTTTGTTTTGGAGGAGTGGTACACAATTAAACTTTTTGTTTTTGATATCGATAACTTTTTGTAAAACTCCTATTCCTGTCCCAATTATTATAATATTTTTGTTCTATTAAAAAGACTGAAGATTGGTTGATTGCAGATGTTCTCTTTAAAATTTTTAACCGCCTTCGGAGGCCAATTATATTGTGTACACACTAAAATACGAAAGTAAAGTCGCGTTGGCGAAGGTAAACATTTGCGGGTTTTTTTATGGTTGATTTAAAAAAATTTTCTCGCGCTTCGCTTCTGTCAATGCTTGAGACAAAAATATGTATACTTTTTACAACTTTAAAGCAATGTTTGTGTTAGATATCGGTGCGTATTTTTTGTTTAGCTGCCAAATTATTACGTTATATATTTTTTTAACCAAAATTTTTGGGATTTACTTTAAATATTACAAATATACTAGAAAATAAAGACTTTGGCTGAAGCGCTATTTTTGGCTTTTAATCTGTTTTTAACGATGTTGTTAAATTGGAGTACAATCCTTCTCCGTTTTAAAAAATTTAAAGGGGGAGTGCAACCTCACCCCCCCCCTTCCGAAATTTTGGCCACAGACGGCATTGCACAAATTCTGCATTGCACCTTTACGTCGGGTAAGGAAATGCGCAATAATCATAATGTTTAATATTAACTAAGGAAATACGGACTACGACTTAAGGTCTCTCTGGACAGTTTTTATTGCAGAGCGTTCAGTAGTAAACCAATTGCAATAAAAAGCAAAAATTACCCATTTTTATTTACACACAATTTATTTTTGAATTATTATACTTATAGAGTATTATAATATTTTAAGAAATTCAAATGACGAAAATTTGACTAATTGGCGAAAAGGAGACAAAAAATCCTGTTTACAATAATGATATTTTTTGAATTTATGTGAAATAAATTTTTAAAATTAAAAAACAAAATAAAAAAAAAACATTAAAATTAAAAAAACAAATCGTGGCCAAATCTGTTTTACGTGGGAATCGATCTCGTGACCTTTGACCATTCAAAAATTTGACGACGGTCTAACCCATACTACTACAGCTACCATTTCAATTAAAGTGAAAACGGTTTATAAACACACCCTCTGAAATAAATCGATAAAACGCATTTCCTACTCACGACAATTATTTTTGCGTTAAAAAATACAAAAGATATTATGGCCTTCCAAAAATTATAAATTTCAATAGAACTAGATCTGTAGCTTTATATTTTACAAATTAAATAAAATAGAAGTTTTAACGAAATTTTGAAAAAATTAACCCCCATTTTTCACGGAAAATTTTTTATTAAACCATAAATACAACAATATTCAGTTTAATTTTTACGTACGTAAAAGAAGGTAACTGTGTCTCTCTATTGGAAGTATTTTTTTAAATAAATAGTGTGCAGTAAATATTTTTAAGGGTTTTAAAAAAATTTCATTGTAATTTGATTTTTAATATCAATTATTTCAATTACTTGCAATAATATAATGAATGTTCACTTTATAATCGTGATATTCCTGCCTTTTTAACACTCATATAAATTTTTTAGTGAAATATTACTGTATTTCACGAGATCTCGTATGTCAAAAATCGCGATTTTCCATACTTAGAAAACTGTCCGAAGAGACCTTAAGGGAGTTTTTTTTTTAAATTAAATGCAAACATTTTAACAGGATTGTGTTAATAAATATGAAACTCATATTAACAGATTATAAGTAAATTAATTTTAAACAAAAATGTTAAAAAATTGCTTTTAAGTAAATATATCTCCTCTTAACTAAGCTCCTCCATAAAAATACTAAAATCAATAAGTAACTATGCTAATCAGCTAATCTATGTCCTGAGTATCGAAAAAAAATTCTAAAAATTTTAAAGACTTGCGTACGCGCTTTTGAAACGCGTAAAGCGGAAATTAAAAAAACTTCGTAAGAAATTTTTTTGTTCTTTATACTTTTTAATTTTATTTATTATCAGATAAAAACAACAAGGAATTTTAAAAATCTGTGAGGACAATTGTATTTCTCAATAAAATACTATTCAAATAGCTGTTTTTTTAATGGGACCTGGCAAAATCGCTCCCTACAATTCGCTTCCGAGACAATTTTTTCTCTGGACAATGCGCTCCCTGCCCAATTTGCTACCGGCATTTTTTATAAACCCAAATTTTATTTCACCTACTATATTTTTCTTTTCGAATATGGTGAAAGTTTTTATTGGATATTTAGATATATACTTAATATATTGTTTTCCAATTTTCGCTAAAAATTGATTATGCTCACTTAAATACAAATGCACGCGCGCACACACACACACACACTCACACACTCACACACACACACACACACACACACAAACACACACAAACACACACACACACACACACACACACACGCGCGCGCACAGACACATGCGCACGTGCAAAGCCACATGCGTGCAGACACGCACAGGTGCATGTACGTAACAAAAAATACACACGCACGCGCGTATACAGACACAAAAGCGCACCTGCGCAATTACATGCTGTGATTGCTGCTGATGCTTGTGCTACATGCTGTGATTGCTGTGAGTATAATTTTTTCAGTCCACATTCATCAAACCAAAAAAATCCCAGAGTGCCGGGTACGGTGAGATCAATGTATAAACAAATCATCATCGTATGGTAGAAATTTTTATTTAAGTGACAAGCTGCCCAAACCAAATGCAAATTTTCTATAGTCTACATAATGTCCATCTCAGACTAGTCCACATCTTTTCTGTTTAAACATACGCCCGGGGAAAAATCGCCCTTTTTCCTGCTCTATTCTTAGAGCATTTTTCAAGGCTAGTCTACCACTTTTTTTGAATTAAATTAAAAAAATAGCTTAATAAACTATAGTTTTAGCTGCGCAATGACATATGTTTATAATCATTCCGTTGCCGAGATATACTTTTTTAAACAAAAATAATAATAAGAAGATGATAAATTTAAATTACAAAATTTACAGTGTGGCACCCCCGCACCACCGATGATTACCTACCGGCGCGTGGCGCTCCCGCGCCACCGACGTTTATTATTATTTTTTAATAAAAAAACTTTGAATTAATTTTGTCATTAGTAATACAAGAATTAAAAAAAGTACTTTGTTGGTTCCATTTCTGCCACCAATTAAAACCCGTCTGCTTTTTTTGTGCGGTTTTTATGAGGGGATGTTGGTTGTCTGCTCTGTACAATCCTTTTTGTTGCCAAAAGGCTGTTATTGTGAAGGTTGGGAATTTTTATTTGTCTATTTTTCAAATTTTTTATTTTGATCAATAAATCGATAACAAGGACCTAAATCAAAAAAGTGCTTCCTAAGAAAGTTGCGTAATTCCTTCTTCTTTCTTATGAGCCCATGTTTATTTTTGATCAACCAATAATGCATAAGGAATATTGCATTTAAGGATGGAGCGTTGGAATAATAATAATAACAAGAAGAAGAAGAAGAAGAAGAAGGTTCTGATTTTTAAAATTTACCCACGTTCTTTAATAATGGTTGGCGCGGCGCCACGGGGCTAAATCGCCCCGTGGCGCTCCCGCGCCACCCATGATATATATATATATATATATACCCACGCACACACACATATATATACCCACACACACACGCACGCGCGCGCACGTAACACACACCACACTACTTATTTTAAAGATAATGGATAATTGCATCGTTTCTTTTTTGTTCCATTTTTCCAGTGCTGGTCCCTAAAACAAAGCAAAACGGTAGCAAATTTTTGTACATACATTACGGTGCATTGCATACAGTAAAAGGTTTAGATTTAAAAAAAAATGGTTTAAAACTATAAAACATGTTAATGTTTTTGCGAAAAAACCCAAAAGCAAAAAATAAAATAAACGTTGTCCCATTTTATAATTTGTGTGATTATTTCCATATTGATTGGAATTCATACCACTAGTATTGGTGACTTCTATGAATTGATATTTGATAATTTCTTTACATTCCGTTTTAAGTTAAAGTTTTTTGGTTGTTAATCTTTTGATAATCAAATGATAAATCTTCAGAAACCCAACTATTCTTGTTGTAGTTCTTTCATTGTAACTTCAAATTAAGATTTTTTTACAGAAAAAGTAATGTCCTTTATTTAAATGAAAGGATTAAATTGATTTAATTCATTGTGAAAGCTACAGGTGATGTAATTTCTTTGATTAGTATTGGTGATTTCAATAAATTGTTATTTGACAATTTTTTTGCACTATGCTTCGAGTTAAAGGTTCTTGGCGGTTTATCTTTTGATAATCAATTGATAATTCTTCAGAAAACCAAGTGTATTTGTTGTAGTCCTTTAATTGAAACTTCAAATTGAGATGTCGTTTAGAAGGTGAATAATGTTCTTTATTGAAATGAAAAGATTGAATTGATTTAATTCATCATAAAAGCTATAAATGGTTACAAATGCTACATTATAAATGCTATACAAAGATTTCTTTGATTGTTTCAATTTGATTGTTGATTGTTGTTTTTTTTGTTTTTGTACTGATTAGTTGAATGGGATATTTTCTTTAACACAATTATTGATTTCATTCCACTGTCCTACTTGAGAATAATTTCCATTGAAGTTCCTTAACACTGCATTCAAAATTTTGTACCACATGACTAAGTGTTGTCCTTCTTCATGTCAATAGCTCTGAAGTGAAACTGGATCTTATAAAACAGATGCGGCCCGTGGGGTTCTCTGGCTTCTGATCAGTGCGCCCTAAGGCATACACGAGAAACTACTGATGCAGGGTTAACGGGGCTCAGGGAGAGCACCTCCTCTATTCTCGAGACATAGAGGCCAGCTTAATCCTCTGCATATTTGAGTGGAATCCGATACGCCAAGGAGCTGGGACCCAACGGTTAGAGAGCCTTTGTCAATTGAGTCAAACGTCACCGCTACGGTACAAAGATAATATTATTATTATTAACGTCTATTTAAAACCAAATAACCAGATCTAAGTCTGAAAAATTGAAAAATTTAGATTTTATATAAGGCGACTTTTTTTATGTTTTCTATTTATTATATATAAAATAATAAAGTGCTAAGTAATTGTTTAAGTAAAAGTCGCCTTATATTAAATCTAAATTTTTCAAGTTTTTTTAGACTTAGATCTGATTATTTGGTTTTAAATAGAAGTTAATAATAATAATAATATCTTTGTACCGTAGCGGTGACGTTTCACTTAATTAACACCGTTGTATTAATAGCTGATTGACACATGCTAAAATTTATCCACGCCATGGCAATTTGTAAATTCATTTTTTTCATATGGTTAAAAAACGCAAACCAAAGATTTTACACTACTTATTGTTTTTATTGTATTTTGTTTTTCTAAAAAATTAATAAAATGTATTATCAATTTGCCTGTTTTAAAAAGATTTGTTTCAGTCTTTTTTGGCATTAAGTTTTTAGACTTATTGTATCTTTATACTATTCCATTTAATATAAGGCTTTTTTTGAAACTTTGTTTCGTTTTTTGCCAGAATTATCCCTAACTATGAGATATGCTAACAATAAACTCTCAGTTAAACTATGGTTTAAGTTTTAATTTTGTGTTTTCGGGAGTGTCGTATATTTTATGAAATATAATATTTGTGATTTCTTTATTGGGATTTTGTTTGCACGTTTATGTTTTTTTAACTTGTATTTCAGTGTTTCGAACATTTATCAAGATTGTGTTTTTTCTGTTTGTAATTTTACTTAAAGGTGCGGTGCTGAGTAAAACTTTCTGTCTTTGATTTTGATATTTTTTTGTGAAAACCTTACCCCTGCCCCAATAGCCGACAAAAATTTTTTCAACTAAATATCTCCACTGGTTCAGGAGTTATTGACCACCCAAAAATGGTGTTTTTTGACCATTCTGTAAGTAAAAATTGCTCAATGGGTATAACGATTTTTTGCTAAAAACATGAACTGAAGGAAAGAAAGGTTGTGCAAACTCCACAAAATCACTGCGGTTTTTTTGTGTTTTTAACAAGAAAATTGCGGGTTTTTGTACGGGAAACGCAATATTTCGACAAATATTGCACCATTCTTAACGATCAAGGTATCCAATTAATGTAGAAATTAGCCGCTTTCGTTGAGTGAATAATTTGCAAACAGCAATTTGCACTCCAGAAGTTGGAGGGAAAAAACGCCATTTTTGGGCGCGTCACTGCTAATCCTAAACCACTTGGGATATTTGTTCAAAAAAAGTTTGGATTGGGGGCAGGGGTAAAGTTTTCACTAAAAATTATCAAAATCGAAGGCAAAAAGTTTGACTCCGCACCGCACCTTTAAAAAACTTCGTAGTGATAGATTTTAAATGTTAATAGTTTTATAGTTGTATTTTTAAACGTGTATAGTGGTTAATAAAATACTGATTACGTTGGGTTTTCACACTTAGGGAAATCCAACCTTCAATTATATTCCTAAAAGATCTTCACAAACTGAAAGTTCGGCGACCGTTTTGACTTCCAAGCAGAGCCAAGCAGAAGATCCTACAAAGAATAAGGCACTTAAGAGCCACAAATCTTTCTCAAAGAAACATCAAGCCTCAAAGGTATGTCAAAGATGCATTCGTGATTTTCGGCATAAGCAGAAATTGTTTTAAACCAAATACTGATGTTCCTACCCTCTAGTATTATACTGCAAAGCCCCGGTGATTCAAAACATAGCGCCGAAAAGTGAAGTTTCGGAGCAACAAACATTGCCGCGCAAGTACATTGCGTTTTGTTATGAAATCATTAGTGTTTTATATTGCTATCAGTTGTGTTAGAATGAAAACAAGTAGAAGGCAGGTAGAAGGCAACAAAATTTTCGATGCAGGCAGGTAGGAGGCAGGGTGAAGGCAATAGGAGGCAAGTAAAAACCGTTTTTCCCAATTGAGGCACTACGTTCTTACCGGGTTATATTCCACAAAAATATAAAGAAATAAAACTTAGCCAAATTTGGTGAAAAAATCTAGGTAAGAAACCATGTGTGTGAATTATAATTATAACAATTAATGGGTAGGATTTTTAAGATAGGTTATTTTTATTACGGAATCATTTTTTTTAATTGTTTTGTCTTTTTAGCTTACTAAGCATGAGCTATGCGTAGCTTTGTTATTGCTTATAATTGTAATAATTATTGCGGTAATAGTTGGATATGCCACTTGCTTTCTAATCAACTCTAAAAAATCAGGTATATCAAGATTTTCTTCTATTAACAAATAATAAAAACACCTAATATTAATATAATCAATGCCCACATACTAAAATAAAGTCTCCAGAACAACAAGCAAGAGCATCCTTAGTCAAGCAATTAAATAAAAAATTTATTCTCGCCTAAAGGCCGCATGAATAAATTTTTACAGAATTTTCTATAATATTTGCTAATTTTCCGTGATTCATTTTAAAAATTTTAAAAAAATTACGGCTAGCGCAATTCAGTTTAATGGAAAAGCTGGTAAATTGTAATGTGATGAAACGGGAATAATCCTCGGAATATTAACTTTATATAACGACGTTTCGAGACATAATTATAAAATTATTATTTCGAGGATTATCCCGTTTCATCACACTACAATTCAATCATAAATCCTCAACAAACCTTCAAACAAAGCTGGTAAAAATTTTGCAAAAAATGATACCGCTGGTCGTACAAAGTTCGAAAAGCAAAAAGTCTTAATTTCCATCTTAATAATATTTTTAAATTAAAATAAAGGTATCATTATTTAAAAATCTAATGAAAGCAGTTTAAGAATTTTATTTAGGGTAACTGACTTTAATTTCGGCAACGCCTTAATTTCGG
>JASAMX010019923.1:0-34909 GCA_030248175.1 Microlaimidae sp. YZB2_3 | reverse complement strand
TATCATTAGAAGCATATTATTATCTATAATTGTATCTATCTATAAGCATGTAATCAGGGCCTTTTTAATGATCCCCTTGAAAAAATTTCTTGATAATTTGCAAAAACTTTCCCAAAATGTTTAAAATTAGCGCGGGAAATTTATTAAGTGAGTCAAGATTTAAGTTTAAGATTTTAAGATTTAAGTTGGGAAGATTTTTCTAGTGGCGAGAAAATCCTAAAATGCATTTTTGTTTCCTACATCTTTTTTGATTTTAAATTTAGGTTAAAAAAATTCATGATTTCGAGTTATGAACTCTTTTTATTGCATTTTTTTAACTTTTTCTCGCTTGCAAATTATTTAGAATTGAAAAGTAAGTTGGTTTATTATAAATTTTTTTCACCAACCTTGGTTTATTATAGATTCTTGTTAGTCGTTTTTACTGCGACATAAAAAGTCACTAACTAACAGTATAATTTTAAGGTTATTACGTGTATAGTATTTGTGATCAGTATAAAATCGACGTAATTCTGACTTATAACGCGTAAAGTATTTGTGTTAGAGATAAAAAGAGTCACATTGTAACGAGTAATTTTTATGAGGATTCCGATTAATTCTGTCATGGTAATTTGGATTTTTTTTCTTTTTAGAAGCCTGGCACATACCGATTTCGGTGTCTCAAGAGCAATGGCAGGGGGCCACTGAGCGAAAAGAGCGACTGGAACAGGACGCTAAATTATTTCCATACAAAAAGCTAAAGTAAGTCCACGAAATAAAGTGTATAAATTGATCATAAACTTATTTTAATGGACCATAAATAAAATGCGTTTGCAATATTTTCTTTAAATTTTAACAACTAGAAGACATAAATAAAATTTATTGTGATAGCATTAAGTTTGATTTAAGGCTTTGCTTAGGCTTAGGGAAGAATTAAAACATATTGTTGCATGTTTTTATGATTTCAACATTAGTTTCCCAAATAAATTTTTATTTGTAATCGCATTTTTTTATGAATTTTATGGTGAATAAACGTTTTTTCATGGTCAATTTAGCATAGGAGCTAATTAACCCGATTTATATGATTAATTTGCGCGTTTTTCATAGCGAAATTTACAACATCCTTTTTGTTTTGAAACATAAACCATACACGAAAAAGTTTGAAAGGGAGCATTAATTAAGGTTTAGAAACCTATTTCTTTATTGAGGGCCTAATCGGGAAAAAGTTATTAATTCAACATTTTTACGAATTTCTATAATTGCATGTTTACAGGTTTTTTTAAAAGAAGAATGTGTTTTTTTAATATGATGATATGGACATAGGTGTACGTGTAAACTGTTTTCTTCTATTGAAAATATTGTTTTGGGATTAGAAACGGCGTACCAAACGCCTTAATTTTCGTCCTTTTTTGGTCTAAAACCTACCAAAATTTAGTAGGTTGTCAGGGCTACTTTTAAATTTTATAGCGATTATTCGCCAGTTCCCATAATTTTTAAGGGTATATTATCTGGTTTCCCGTTACCTTCCGTACACCAAGTAGTTTTGCCGAACCACATTTCGAGGCACGGGTTTTTACGGAATTGTTTATGATTTTAAGGAATGTGACAGCGACCCGATTTAAGGTTGGTCAGTTCATGTTGACGCTTTTTGGTAAATTGCTCTTTATTGCGGGCAATTTTAGATTACCTATTGTGGTTTAATTATGATCTTGTTTCTTTATGCATAACTTTATACGTTCGTCCGGCTGCGGATGATCAGGAAATCGAAACGAGGCGGAAGGAAATAGATACGACGATAAAATCTCAAAATATCGCTATTCAAAGGTGCTACACCAGGTCTCTATCCTAAAGAAGTGGAAGAATTTCTTCATAAAGTAATGAAAATTTGCAATTTATTACATTAACAGCTCCTGGTGTGTGGGTGTTAGATCAAGCGACGTTCTATAGATGAGGAAGGAAGTTGTAAAGTTGAATCAACAGTGGCCGAGTGTGGTTACGCCAAGGTAGCTGCCGAGCTTTCTTGGGGGGCAATTCCAAACGGGGATCATCTTTGAAATAGTCGACAATGAACGGGGGGCAAGCAGGGAGAAAAGGAGAAAAAGAAAAAGGGAGGGAGAAGAAAAAGAAAAGGGACAAAAAAGCAAAAAAAAAAGGTAAAAATAGGTCTAAAAAGGCTTAAAAAACATTGTAATGGCTATAAATGCAAAAATTTCCGATGATGGCGTCATCATTAGGTCAGAAAATGGCGTCATCATTTCAGGGTATTATTTCAAGTTTTGGCGGGTGGGCAATGGGACAAGGCGAAACGCTCCAATGAAGCGAGGGCATTTGCAGACCGTACAAATGAGTACGTTAGACTGCACCAAAAATAGTACTTAATTAACTGAAAGATGATATGAAAACCTTTATAATTATTATAATATTATAGAAAATGTGGCTGTGTGCGACAGGTGGTAAACAAAAATAATGTTAATTATTTAAAATATATATAAAAACTTTTATAATATTATTATTACTATTAATATTTCAGAAAACGTTGTGGCTGGGTGCGACAGGTGGTAAACAAAAATAATGTTTAATTATTTAAAATATGTATAAAAACTTTTATAATATTATTATTACTATTAATATTTTTCAGAAAACGTTGTGGCTGGGTGCGACAGGTGGTAAACAAAAATAATGTTTAATTACTTAAAATATATATAAAAACTTTTATAATATTATTATTACTATTATTTTTTAGAAAACGTTGTGGCTGGGTGCGGCGGTGGTGGACAACGCCCACGACGCCACTCACTTGGTGGCTCCGGATCTAAAACGGACGCAAAAGCTCCTGGAGGCAATTTCCTACGGAAAGTACATTGTACAGCCGCAGTACATCAGGCAAAGTTACCAGGCGGGGCAGTTCTTAGGTTGGGTTTTGTTTTGTTTTTTTAAACTGATTGAGCGAAACTGATTATTTATTAAAGTCGATTTTTGTTTTTTAACACAGTTAAAAACTATAAGTGGGCAGTGTGTTTTTACAAAACTGGTTGGCCTAGAATTTCAAGAATCCCTCTTAGTACTGAAAAGACTAAAAATTAATTTTTTCCGGATACTGTTTGAAATCTTCGGTCGTATTCTTTCCCATTAAATAATCAAACGTTCTCCTTTTGAATTTTAGAGGTATAACCAGTTCAAAATCCCGAAGGATGGTCCTTTGCGCTGTGGGCTTAAATCAAAACAAAAAAGATCGAAAATTTTAAATTTTGTCGCTTTAATTTCAGATCCTATTGATCATATGGTTAAAGACGAAGGGAACGAAAAGTTTTTCGGTTTCAATTTGAAATTGAGCGTGTGCACAGCCAGACATAAGCAACTTGTTTCAGGTGAGTGGTTTAGCACTGTCATGTGTATTTGAAAATTGCCGTTTCCCTTTGAGCGGGACAGTAGAACAAAATTAAGCTAATATTGTTGCAAAAAAAGAAAGGATACATAGTTATATCACCACATAACTAAGATTGGAATTAATTCGTTTAATAAAGCGTTTTTATAAATCGACGATTGATGTTGTTAGAATTATGCTGTTATATTTTTTACTGGGGAAAATATCACTTGACACCAGCCGAATCCAAAATCAGGAATCCGGGGGAGGGGGGCCCTAAAAATGTACTGGCACGGGGGGTTAACTCCCAAATTCTGCGATGAGGGTTTTAACCCCCCCCCCCCACTCAAAAGTAGAGGGAGAAAAGGTTAACCTTCCAATTCTTAGAAAAACGAAGAAAAAAAAATCTTTTTAAAATGACCTCTAACTCCTACAAAGTTAAGTTTTAATTTTTAATTTTTAAGTATAATTTTTCAAAAATATATTTTTTAATTATTACATAAATTTTATAATAATGGATTAAAATACATCTCTATATTAACCTTTCCTTCTCTTTTATTATTAAGGTCAAAATGAAAGTTTTAAGCAATAAAAAGCTCAAAAATGCAATAAAAAGTTCTTTTTGCCGTAAAATTAGCGTTTTTACCTAATTTTCCTTTAAAATCAGAAAAACGATATGGGTAAAATGCACTCCAGAAAAAAAACGATATGGGTGTTTTGCGTTTCTCGGATTTCTAACCACCCCCGCCCTGATTCCCGGGTTTAACCCACCCCCTACTTTGGACCAACTTGTCCGTGTATGGCCCTAAACGTTATACCACAATTATTAAAAAACGAGTAATTAAAAGCGATTGCTTTTTGTAGCTTCCAGCCCTCTAAAGGCAAAACGTCCTTCGGACAAAGTCCAAAGGACGTTGGGCCAAAACTCTTTTAGACTTTTCTCCAAAAAATAAATACAGCGTAAAAACGCCCTCTAGACTAAGTCCAAAGGACAACGTGTTCACACTTTTTTGTCCTTTAGACGTTTCCCTTTTGGATTTTTGTCCTTTGGACTTTGTCCAAAGGATAAATTGTAAGTAGCATTCATACTTCGTCCAAAGGAAAAAGTCCAAAGGATGTTTTGGCTTCTCTAGACGACGTTTTGGCTTCTCTAAAAATGTTCGTTGGACTTTATCCAAAAAACAAATACAGCGTAAAAACGTCCTCTAGACTTTGTCCAAAGGACAACGTGTTCATATTTTTGTCCTTTGGACTTTTCCCTTTAGATTTTGTCCTTTGGACTTTGTCCAAAGGAGAAATTCAATAGCATCCATACTTCGTCCAAAGGAAAAAGTCCAAAGGACGTTATGGCTTGTCCAAAAAACGTTTGGCTTTTCTAAAATTGTCCTTTGGATTTGTTCATAAAACAAATACAGCGTAAAAATTCCTCTAGACTTCTCTCCAAAGGACAACGTGTTCATACTTTTTTGTCCTTTGGACTTTTCCCCCTTGACTTTTGTCCTTTAGACTTTGTCCAAAGGAAAAATTTCAAGTAGCATTCATACTTAAAGTAAAAACTCCAAAGGACGTTTTGTATTGTCCAAAGGACGTTTTGGCTTTTCTAAAATTTGTCCTTTGAACTTTGTCCAAAAAATAAATACAGCGTAAAAACGTCCTTTGGATTTGTCCAAAAGACAAAATCCAACGGACAACGTGTTCATACTTTTTGTCCTCTGGACTTTTCCTTTTGGATTTTGTCCTTTGGACTTTGTCCTTTGGACTTTGTCCTTTGGACAAAATCCAAAAGACAAATTTCAAGTAGCCTTCATACTTCGTAGAGGGAAAAAAGTCCAAAGGACATTTTGGCTTGTCCAAAAAACGTTTTGGCTTTTCTAAAATTCGTCCTTTGGAATTTGTCCAAATGACGTTTTGTAATAAGTATGAACCAGCCTTAAAGGAGCACTGTCGCAAATATAATTGCTATAACGCCCGAACCGGACTGCTCCTTTAATACTGAACCGATTTTACAGTTGAAATTTAAAAATGTTGTAGCCTTGTAGTGGAGCACTCTAAATACCAAAGTTGAGTTAGGTAGGTTTGGTATTAAAGGAGCAGTCCGGTTCGGGCGTTATAGGAATTTGATTTGTGACAGTGCTCCTTTAAGTCTTAACGGCTTTGAAAATTTAAATCTAAATTTTATTGACAAAACGTCGCGTCATTACTACGGCAAAATGATCCACTGTCATTATAAAATACGCATGACTGTGACTCATTCTGTAGTTAATAGGGTCCTGTTTTAAACTCAAAATGAGTCACAGCAGGCACACATGTTTATTAAGAACTGTGACTCATTTTGCCGTAGTAACAACGCGTCGTTACTACGACATAAAAATCAGTATAAAAATCAACATCTCTCTGTGACTGATAACGTTGATTGTAAAAAAAATAAAAATATCACAGTTACAAGTATTTTATGACCATTCTGACTGACTTTGTCATTGTAGGTAAAAAAAAAGAAATTAAGTCATTTTGTTTTTTTATTTTTAGGACGGAATCGACTTTGTAATAATTACTTGCGAAAACGATCTCCATCTCTCGCAGTCGCTAATTGATTGTGGTGTTGGTAAGTTGTAAAATTTTATTTCTTTTTAAATCAGGATCCGCAAGTCCAAATACGCACGGCTAATTGCGCACCGAAATACTGCACTGCACATATCGAATTGATTAAAAGAAGTTATTGCGTCACTGCCAGCTTGTATTTACACATAATTTATCTTATTTTTATTTATTAAGTTAGGAATAATAGGTTGTATTGTTTTTATAAAAAAATGTAAATATCGATAAAGTTAAAAAAATAGTTTGTATTCTTTCAATGGATTTTTATTTTTAGTTGTTCACTCAGTGGAATTTATTTTAACTGGAATTTTGCGACAAGAAGTGGACTTGGTTGCGTACAGACTGGAAATCTCAAACCCTCAAACTCTATAGAACCACCAAAGAGAGAAATATAAAGAAAATTATTTTTAAAATTTTAGCGTTAAAAATTTAGTTTAAACTTGAACAAATTTAAGGCTCGGAATTAAACACAAATTATTGTAGCGTAAGAAAATAGGCTCTTTGCATGACTTAGGTCGTACTTCCGTCACACATAATTTTTTGTGCGCGAATAGTGCCCAATGAGCCAGCAAATTGAAATGGTTAAAGCTGTACGGTAGCAATATGCAATTTTTTGCAACATGAAATATCCTACGTAATACAGTGTATCCGGGACAAAAATCTGCATATTGCCACCGTACCGCTTTACCATTTTAATCTGCTCGCTCACTGGGCACTCGCGCAAAGAAATAGGTATTATAAAATATAAAATATGTCATAATAAAATACAAGTGACTGTGACTCATTCTATAGTTATTAGGGTCCTGTTTTAAGTTTAAAATGAGTCAGAGGCACACATATTTTATACAAACTGTGGCTCATTTTGCCGTAGTAACGACGATTATTCCTTTGAATCTCACGCAAATTGCGTTCGCAACTGTCGAATCTCCTTCGGTTGAAAAACCGCGTAAAAAATATCGAACGTACTAAAATACTGAATTGAACATTAAAAATCAACGTCCAATTAGCTCCGAGCAAATTATTTTCTAGCAAATTAAACGACACTGTATGCAAATTATTTATTACGTTTCCTTTCCGTCTTTGTTTATTCCCGCCGACTCTCATTAGCGTTGTTTTCTTGCGTTATTATAACAGTAATCCACTGCTCTTACAATGTGCAATAATTTGCATATTCGAAACGCATGGTTTGGAAACTGGGAAGTTTTTCAACAGTTGTCCCGTTTTCTAAACACAACATAGTGTGCAAATTACTGCTCTTAATGAGAATATTGGTTTAAGTGTATTAATTGTTTTTATATGTGTTTGCCAGTCTTTATATTTTTACGCTATTTATTATTATTATCATGAATTTGTTTTTAGCTTGTTAGTGTTGGTTAGTTATCTAATTGTTGTGTGATAAATATGTTCAGCTGGACTAGTAATTTATTAAAATAAAAAAAGACATTCAGAAAAGTTGTTGATTTTAATAACTGTAATAACCAGTTTTATATTTAGTTCTATTCTAAGAAACAAAAAATGCAGAATATCGTAAGAAATGTCAAATTAACAGACCTGTGCACGGTTTGGAAATGCCCCCCCGTTTTATTGGAGGTTTGCCCCCCCCCCCCGTCAAAAAATGAAAAACTACCCTAAAATTATGACGCCATTTTTGACCTATGATGACGCCATCATCGCGAATTTTTTGCAGTTTTTAGCCTATTTCAATGTATTTTAAGCCATTTTAGATCTATTTTTACCTTATTTTCGCTTTTTTTGTCCCTTTTTTCCCTTTTCCCTTCTTTTTTCTCTTTTTCCCCTTTTTTTCTCTTTTTTTTCTTTCCCCCCCCTGCTTGCCCCCCCGTTTCAAAAAAGTTGCCCCCCGTGCCCCCCCCCCGTTTTGGAATTGCCGCCCTCCCGTTTTAACCCCGGGGGGGGGCAGTGCACAGGTCTGAATTAATAAAAAAAATTAAAAAAATACAATAAACATAAAAGATGAATTAGCGTTTTGACATTTCATAAATCTCAAACTACAAAAGAATTTAACATAGTCGCGTGTGATGCACCGAAACATACTCATACATGCCGTCGTTAGTACGGCAGAATGAGCCACTGTCATTACAAAATCTACGCGACTGTGACTCATTCTGTAGTTAGTAAGGTACTGTTAGAAATTTAAAATGAGTCACAGTCGCATGTATTTTACACAAATTGTGGCTCATTTGCCGTAGTAACGACGATACGCAGTGTTGTAAAAAGTGATTATTTTTTAAAGTAAACGTTATTTGAAAAGTTTTAATTTAAGTAAAAAGTAAGAGTAAAAATAATTTGTGATTTTTAATAAAAATAACGAATTAAAACAACGGATTTTGAAGATGCAAAGCTTCGTTCTGAAGTTTTTTTTGCTTATTTTATGTATAAATTTTTATTCATTAAGTTTTTTGTCCAAAAATGGTGTTAGGCGTGTTAGCAGTTTAAAAAACTTTTCTTCTGCCACTTATTTTACAACAAGCCCATGAGGGAATCTACTCGGTAAAATTACTTAAATTTTAAAAAATCCTAGTAAGCGTAAATGAAATTTCAAAAGTCGAGTAAGAGCATTGTAAGTAAAATTTAGTTTGGAATCCTTTAAATCTAAATTTTGTATACGTATTGCAGACCTGTGCACGGTCTGAATATGCCACCCGAAGTATTAGTGGTTGGTCCCCCTTGTTGTATTACCCCCCCCCCCAAAAAAAAAGACCCAAGAAATTATGGCGCCATTTTGACCTTTCATGACGCCGCCATCGCAAAATTTTTGCAATCTTTAACCTACTTCAATGCTTTTTAAAACATTTTAAACATATTGCTACTTAAATTTCGCCTGATTTGTTCTTTCCTTCTTTTTTTCTCTTTTTCTCCTTTTTTTCTGTTTTACCCCTGCTTTATCCCCCCCCCGTTTCAAAAAAGTTGCCCCCCATTTTGGATTGCCCCCCAATGGCAATAAAACCCCGAGGGGCAGTACACAGGTCTGCGTAATGTACTAAATTTCAGATTGTTTCAAGACTAATTTTCAGGTAATTTTTGGCACAAAAATGTGTAAATAAAATGTCTCAGAAGACTGAAGACACGACCGAGCAATTGTCTGACGAAACACTGAACAGTAAGTTGCCTTATTTTGTTAGTGTTACCACTTCCATAGGGTTGATGTTTCAAAAATACGACGACTAATGAAGGTGCTAGTTAGCATGTCAGTCGAAGTCGTTAAAGTACCGAAGCCGGTGATTACTAAAAAAGCCCTTTAACACGGTCGAAAAGCTTAAAGAAAAGCAATTGTTTTGTATTGTTTATCATGAAACTAAAGTCTGTGTAAAGATGATTGAGACTGAAAAAAATTTACAGGCAAGCAGGTATCGCTAATGGAAATTTGGTTTTGTACTAAAATTTTATTAGCGTATAGAGTTCCGTTTAGCAATGTCAATAAATTTATGTATTTAGTGTTTAAATCAACAGCACCGTTAGCAAAAATGCTCAGATCAAAGTTTTTTCCAGTCTCAGTCATTTTTGAACAGAGCTGGTATTCTGACGCGCGGTTAAAAGTTATCCCGGGATAACTTTTTTACGTGCTTAAGGATAATATGTGTTTTGGGGGGGACAGAGGGGTCCACCCCCCCCCTAGAGCCAAAATTTTGGACCCCACCCCTAGAAAAAATTCAAGGGGACCCCCCCTCCCCCAAAGCTCGAGAGCGGTCCGGCCTGACCCCCCTAGCGAGGCTGACCCCCCTCCCCCCCTCCCGACCGATTTGGAAGTATATTTTTTTATTTACTGTCAAAAACACGGTTTTTTATTTAGAAAAGGTGTTTAAATACACTTTTTAGGCCTAAACAGACTGTTTTAATAAATAAAATTCAGTATTAGACCTAAAAACACTTAAATTATTGAGTTAAAAAAATTTTGCTAAAAAATTGGACCCCTCTGAACCCCCCCCCCCACTAAATTTGAAATCTCGCACCCGGGGTCGACCCCCCCTAAAAAGCCAGGAGGGTCCGGACCCCCCCTAAAAAATTTTGGCCTTCCACCTGGGGGTGGACCCCCCCTAGCGGATCCGACCAAAAACACCTATGTTAAGGATGCGAGTAAAATTTTAAATTTATGCAGGTTAAAGTCGGGATAAATTTTTTCTATTGTTTTAAGGATAAAAATTTATTCAACTCAAGAGGTGGATAACTATTTTCACCCGTCGGATTGATTAATAAAAAATAAAATTCGCGCATTGACTATGTTTTTTTTATTTAGCGCGAGGTGGTTTTGCGGCGCGAGAAATAAATTAAAAAAAGTTATTGCATTCATTTTCACTCCCATATGCGGCAGTCTTATTAATTTACAGTATAATATTAATTTTTTTTATTTTCATTGGAATGGATTTATCGGGGTAAATATAAGTGTTTTGCCAGAATGCGAGCCCAGACTTTGGTTTTATTCGGCCTCGTATTTCTAAACGTCACAATCATAGATGTTTTTGGGGGGGGGACAGAGGGGTGCACCCCCCCCCCTAGAGCCAAAATTTTGGACCCCCCCCCCTGGAAAAAATCCAGGGGGCCCCCCCCCCCTCCCCCCAAGCTCGAGAGCGGTCCGACCTACCCCCCCCCCCCCTGGAAGGCTGGACCCCCCTCCCCCCCCCCCCTCCCGACCAATTTGGAAGTATATTTTTTTATTTACTGTCAAAAACACAGGTTTTTAGTTAAAAACAGTGTTTAAATACACTTTTTAGGCCTAAATAGGCTGTTTTAATACATAAAATTCAATATTAGACCTAAAAACACTTAAATTATTGAGTTTAAAAAATTTTGCTGAAAAATTGGACCCCCTGACCCCCCCCCTAAATTTGAAATCTCGCACCCGGGGTCGACCCCCCCTAAAAAGCCAGGGGGGTCCGGACCCCCCTGGACCCCCCCCCCCCCGAAAAAAATTTGGCCTTCCACCCCGGGGTGGAGCCGCCCCCCCCCCTAACGGATCCGACCAAAAACATCTATGGTCACAATAAGTTTTATAACATATTCACTTCAGTAGATAATGGCTCAAAACATCGATAAAACATTTGACTTTGACTTATTTGACGCAAATGGGTCAAAACATCGATAAAACATGTGACTTTGACTTATTTGACGCATAAATTTAAAGAAAAGTAAGCAATATTCGAGGTTTTGAAATCTGCCCATCCACAATCTGAAATTTGAATAAAGAGGATTGTGAGCTAAACTTTTACTTTTTTCATATTTTGTAAAAACAATACCCTATTAGGTAGGAAAATCTCTCGGTAAATGCCTAAGTATTATACTATAATTTTTTCTCTTTTTTCATAAATTAAATCTCACTAACTGGCATAGTCATAAGTAGGATTTTTAAACGTAAAAGGGCCTAAATGTATCTATTGCTGTTTACAAAATAAATTTGTTATCGACTGTTTAAACTGAAACGACTGGTAGATAAAAAACTTTCTTTGTCTACGGAAGAGGCGAACATCTATTCCCAACCCCGCACCTTATCTTCCCTTAAACACTGGGAACAAGGCCGGATGGGGGGGGGGGGGGGAGTAAACCAATTAGGGGGGGGGGTTAAAATCAGAAACGCAAAATACCCATATTGTTTTTTTTTCTGAGTGATTTTACCCATATCTTTTTCTATTTTTAAGGAAATAGGTAAAAAAAAGCTAATTTTAGTCAAAAAGCCCTTTTATTGCATTTTTAGCTTTTTATTGCTTAAAACATTTATTTTACCTTAAAACTTAAGTTTGAAGGCAGTCTAGAAACATTTTTAAACATTTTTTTCTTCATTTTTCCAAAATTGGGGTTACTTTCTCCCCCCACTTCTGAGTGGGGGGTTAACCCTATTCTAGAATTGACGGGTTAACCCCCCGTCCCATGTAGGGGGTGGTTACCCGGGGGTAAATCGAATTTTGAATTCCAGGAGGGGGGTCCCAGGGGTCCGCACCCCTAGCTTTAGGGGGGGCGACCCGGGGCGAAATTTTGAAATCAAGGGGGGCGGGGGGTCCGGTGTCAAAGAAAACAGTTTAAAACATAAACTTTATATTGTCTTTTTTATAGGATATATTTATTGAGATAAAAGCCATATTTATGTATAAAAGGGTGTAAAAGCATGAATATGTGATGAAAATTCACGTTTTTGGAAGAAAATTTAGTATAAAAAAGGTACCTAAAATTTTCCCGAGAGGGGAGGGGGGGGGGTTAGATTTCAAAATCTAGAGGGGGGTCAGAGGTAAAAAATTCGGAAATTTGGGAGGAGGGGGGACCCCTCGAATTTCTTCTAGGGGGGGCAATTGAGGCAGGGGGCGGGGACCCCACCCTGCCCCCCCCCCCTTTCTCACCTATGCTCTCCTCGCACCATACTGCCGTACATAAACTTAAGGTAACCGACTTAAAGTCGGCCAGGCCTTAATTTCAGCCACCGCCTGTTAATTTTTTGTAATTCTCTATGCGTAAAATTATAAAAAAAAAAACTTCATATTATAACTGAATATAACATCATGTTATTCCAGACCTGTGCAAGCCGCCTCCCCGGTAGTTTATCAGGGGGGGCACGGCCGAAACGGGGGGGGTACGGGGGGCAATTTTTTTGAAACGGGGGGGCAATAAAACGAGGGAGGCAAGCAGGGGGGAAAGAAAAAAAAGAGGAAAAAGAGAAAATAAAGAAGGAAAAAAAGGGACAAAAAGCGAAAATAAGGTAAAAATAGGTCTAAAATGGCTTAAAATTTGAAATAAGGCTAAAAACTGCAAAAAAATTCGTGTTGGTGTCATCTAGGTTAAAATACGTCATATTTAGGGTACTTTTTCATTTTTTGGCGGGGAGGGGCAATAAACGGGGGGCAAATCTCAATAAGGGGGGGGCTCTCAGACTCAGGTCTGTTATTCTATTTAGCCATACGCAGTTCATTTCATAACTATGCACCTAGCAAAAATAGCCGGCGGCCGAAATTAAGGTTGGCCGAATTTAATTCTATACGTACTTACTGCTTCAATCTAGCACTCCACGAGGTTTCCAAAATTCTGAACACGGGGTTAAGCAGGGAAAGCCTCCAGCTCTGCGTCCGCCTCTATAGAAACGGTGTATGCCTTGGCAGTGTTATAAAAGATCTCAGGAGATGGACGGTCTCAGGGAGCTGTTGTGTTGTTTTTGTAAGTGACGCGTGTTAAGAAGGATTAGGGGTGAGTTTATTTGTATTGTGCGGTGGGGTGTGGAATTAAGGCTCAAGAATTTGTATTCATTTTTTGGTCGTAAAATAGGCAATTGTTACATTTTTTTGTATTTAAAAACTCGCCCTTGGATTTCTTGATTTCAGAAGAAAATAATGTATTAAGTGAACAAAGAAGCTTCAGAAAGCACATTTTAAATTATAACGCAAAAATTGTTTCAATTTTGATTTTTCGAGCAATAACGAAAATAAATATTTACAGTAAACTTACTATAATAATAATTTAAAATAATATATATTTAATATATATATGTAAGTTATTTATTGTATATTTTATTTTTTTAATAACCGAATAGTATTAAAAATTTTGTTGGTCTAGAGTATAGTATGTTTTTATTACTTTCATAACTTCTGTGTTATTCTATTTACTATTGATTTGTTAACTTTTGTTTTATAAAATATAGGTATAATTAATTGAATTTATAGTTTGTGAAAAATTTGGAAGAAAACAAAGAAGACGAATTAAGAACTAGTCACACCGAATAAATATTGGGTGGAGGGATTATGTATATATCTGAAATCTCGATTTAGCCGCATCTCCCTAATTTGGGTACCCTGGACACTCCCTTCCTAAAATTTGGGTGTCCCGGTCCCAGTCATACATGGGCAAGAGTATCCGGAGTGGGGCGGAGTTATATAGGGGTTAATCTGGAGACGTCTCAATCTTTTTTTTTGTAGTGATTTTACCCATATCGTTTTTTTATTTTAGGAAAATTAGGTAAAGTTAATTTTACGACAAAGACCTTTTATTGATTTCTAGCTTTATTGCTTAAACTTATTTTGACCTTAAATTAACTTTGTAGGAATTAAGTCTTTTAAGGTATAAATGTTTTAAAATTTTTTCTTTGTTTTTAGCTTTTTTTTTATCGGAAAATATTTTGACATAAAAAGTAATAAACCCGAGGAGAATTTTTTTAGCCCTTTTATAACATTTAGGATTTAGACCCCCCCCTTTCGGAAATTTTGCTCAAGGTTAAATGAACCCCCCCTTCTGAAATACTAGCTACGCCCATGCTCACATACTCTGGGTTGTAAGTAAAATCACGCAACGACTAAATTATCAATTAGAAGAATTCAAAAATTTATTAACACTGTTTTAGGACAAAACAGTAAAATATTCAAACAAAAATGAGTAAGACTATAATTAACCTGATTCCAAAAAAATGACTAGATAGGGCTTATCAGAGTAATAAATTACAACGCGTTTTTTTTACACAAATGTTATGTTTACACCCTTATGTACTCGAACTGTTGTTAGTCTTTGTCATCATAGTGAGCTCCGGTTTTAGGAGGGGGACTGAATTTTGGGGAGGAGGGGTCAAAATTTTTTTGGTGTAACCTCAATATTGTAGCGTTTTTAGCGGACCTAATGGACGTGCGGGGGGGGCTCCAATTGGGGGGTAACCCTTACTCAGAGAAGGGGGAGAAAAGGTCCTATTGGTGGAAAAAGTGTTTAATCTTCTATCTGCCTAATTTAAGTTTTAGGTATAATGTTTAAACAGTAAAAGCTAAAAAATGCAATAAAAGATTTTTGACTATAGGTTTTTTACCTTTTTTTCTTTAAAATCGAACGATATCCCCCACTCAAAGTGGGAATTAACCTCCCATTTTAGAAAAATGAAGAAAAAAATCTTTTGAGAACATTAGACTAAGTAAATTCTTGTTTTTTCAAAAACACTCGGGGGAGGTTTGACCGAATCGAACTTCGTGATTGATTCCGAGGGCGAGGGTGGGTTCGCTTAGGAGGGACCTTCTCACCCGGTTTTACTTTAAACCACTTAAAGCACGTATCGGTACAGTATTATATATTTTTTTTAATTAATTAAAAATAAAAATTAAATATTTTTTTGGTCTAAAACATACTCCCAGGAATTCGAATAGGCCTCCTATATGATGGCTACGCTTAACCACTCGGTACTGCTCCGTCGTGGTACTATTGTTAAAGTATTTTCGAAGTTAAAATTAGTTCCCGATGAATCAAATTCATATTGAAATTATGAAAATTTGTTTAGAACCGATTTTAACAAACTATATATAAAATGGAAGAATAACAAGTTAAAAATTGGCGTTGTTTATTAAAAATCGTATAGAGATTACTATTAGCTAAGTATAATTTTCTAAAAACTTTTAAAATGTAGGGTTTTCTCGGGTTTTCTATAGTTTTGTAAGAACAGGAAAGTTTTATCTACTCGTCTTCTAAATAGTAAAAAATTTTTAAAATGACACGCACAAAAAAATTTTATATGTATTTTGCGAAAAAAAACCAGCGATTCGTCGGAATCCTCTTTGTGGACCTTTCCAAGCTTATTTTTAATTTTATTTTCATCAAAATATCAAAAATGATGTTCAGGACGTGAGGATTAATACAATATGTAGTTTATAAAAATTGGTTACAGCTGTAATGAATAGCAACTGTACAAAGTTTGTGCGGTTTTTACTGTAGTGTTCCACCTTAAAATGACCTCTAATTCCTACAAAGTTAAGTTTTAAGGTCAAAATGAAAGTCTTAAGCAATAAAAAGCTCAAAAATGCAATAAAAAGGTCTTTTTGTCGTAAAATTAGCGTTTTTACCTAATTTTCCTTTAAAATCAGAAAAACGATATGGGTAAAATGCACTCCAGAAAAAAAAGATATGAGTATTTTGCGTTTCTCGGATTTTAACCCCCCTATTTTGGGGTTTAACTCCGCCCCACTCCGGATACTCTTGCCCATGTATGACTGGGACCGGGACACCCAAATTTTAGGAAGGGAGTGTCCGGGGTACCCCCAAACTTTTGGGGGGGGGGTGTCGGTTATAATCGGGATTTTTTGGGGATATATACATATAATCCCTCCACCCACCTATGCTTGTCATTTCGGTGTGTACTAGGTCTTAATGTGGTCTTCTTTGTTTTTTCTTGCCACAATTTTTTTTTCGAGCATTTTTTTGAACTATAAATTTCGTTTTAATTTTTTTAAATTTCATTATCCTATATTTTGTGATAAAACAAAAGTTAACGAATGTCAGTTATTTTTAGGTTTAAATAGAATTCTAATTTTCATATTTGAAAGTAATAAAAACATTACTCATTTGACTCTAGTTTTACCGACAGAAATTTTTTTTAATTACTTTTCATTGCGGTTTTTATTGTTTGAAAAAAATTAAGTTAATATACAATAAATAACTTACATTTTATATATTATTTAAATATATATTATTTAAATTATTATTTATAGTAAGTTTACTGTAAAGTTTATTTATTTCGGTTTTTATTGCTCGAAAAATCAAAATTGAAACAATTTTTGCGTTATAATTTAAAATGTGCTTTCTGAAGCTTCTTTGTTCACTTAATACATTATTTTCTTCTGAAATCAAGAAATCCAAGGGCGAGTTTTTAAATACAAAAAAATGTAACAATTGCCTATTTTTACGTTTTTAGCCAAAAAATGGATGATACAAATTCTTGAGCCTGTAATTTCCATTTTCGACCCCATCCCGCACGAAATGCCGTGATAAACTCACCCCTAAACCCTTCTTGACACGGCGTCGTGCTTTCAAATAATCAACACAACAGCTCTTACCTTGAGAACGCGATCCGTGTGCCTGAGATCTTTTATGACGCTGGCCAAGGCTTCGGGATTTACACAGTTTTCTATGAGGCGGACGCAGAGCTGGAGGCTTTCCCTGCTTAACCCCGTGTTCAGAATGTTGGAAACCTGGTGGAGTGCTAGATTGAAGCAGTAAGTAGGTATAACTTAAATTCTGTAACCTTAATTTCGGCGCGGTTTTTTGTAGGTGCATTTATGAATAACTGCGTATGGCTAATAGAATAACAGACCTGTGACGGTGGAAATGCCCCCCGCTCGTTTTATTAGATTTTGCCCCTCTGTTCTTTGCCCCTCCCCGCCATGAAAAAGAACCCGGAAAATTTATGTTCTTTAACTTTTATGAGCACTCGTGTTTTTTAGTTTTTACCTTTCTCAACTTATCTTAACTCCTATCCTATCTTCATTTTTCGCTTTTCTGTCCCTTTTCTCCTCTCCTTTTCTTTCTCTTCTTTCCTCTTCTTCTTTTCCCCTGCCCTCCTCCACGCGTGTCTCTTTCATTGCCCTCCCCCCCGGCTCCTCCCCCTGATATACCGGGGAGGCGGCTCAAGGTTGGAATATTTGTTATATTAGTTATATTGGTTTTTTCAGAATTTAAGTTAGAGACAAGAATTAAGGGGTGGCTGAATAAGGACCGGTCACTTTAAGTCGGGTCCTTAATTATGTATGAGTGGGGAGGAGACTAGGTAGGGAGGGTGGGGTCCACCCCCCCTGGCCTCTAATTTGGGGGCTCCCTAGAAGTAAATCCTAGGGCCCCCCCCTCCTTCCAAATTTCCGAATTTTTTACCTCTGACCCTCCTCATTCTCCGAAATCTAACCCCCCCCCCCTCTCCCCTGGGAAATTCTCCCATGTACCCTTTTTTGTAATTTTCTTCCAAACTTACTTTCATCACATATTCATGCTTTTACACCCTTTTTATACATGATATGGCTTTTTATTCAATAAATGTAGTATTATCCTATAAAGAACATTATTAAAGTTATTATGGTTTAAAACTGTTTTGCTTTGTATACCGGACCCCACCTGACCCCCCTCTATATCTCAAATTCGACGGGTCGACCCCCCTAAAAACTAGGGGGGGTCCGTACCCTCCTGGCCACCCTCCTGGATCAAATTCGATTTACTCTGTTTGGGCTCCCGACCCCAAGTGTCAATAGTTCTAACTCCTCAAACAATTAGGACAAATGAATGAAGCAATAAAAACTAATGCATAAAGGCTTTTACCTAAAATTACGTTTTTTACCTATTTTTCTTAATCGAAACGATATGGTAAATGCACTCCAGAAAAAAACATAGTATTTGCGTTTCTCGATTTTAACCCCCCCCCCCTAATTGGGTTTACTTACCCCCCCCCCCACTCCGGACCAACTTGCCCATGTATTTTTGACACTATTTCTAGACAAAGAAAGTTTTTTATCTACCAGTCGTTTAGTTTAATAGTGATAACAAATTTATTTTGTAAACAGAAATAGATACATTTAGGCCCTTTATGTTTAAAAATCCTACTTATGACTATCATTAGTGAGATTTAATTGAAAAAAGATAATAAATTATATATATATTAGGATTTATCGAGAGATTTTCCTACGAATAGGGTATTGTTTTTGAAAATATAAGAAAAAGTTAGCTCCACAATCTTTATATAAATTTAAGTTGTACATGAGAAGATATTAAAAACATTAATATTGTTACTCTTTATTGGTATAGAATCAGTCAATATCGATTTTGAATACAAAATTCAAAGTCAAATGTTTGTGTTGTTATCTATAATGAATGTTATAAATTATTGTGACCATAGATGTTTTTGGTCGGGTCCGTAGGGGGGGGGGTCCAGGGTGGAAGGCAAATTTTTTAGGGGGGGGGTCTAGGGGGGTCCGGCCCCCCTGGCTTTTAGGGGGGGTCGACCGGCGTCAGGGGGGTCCAATTTTTTAGCAAAATTTTTTTAACTCAATAATTTAAGTGTTTTTAGGTCTAATATTGAATTTTATGTATTAAAACAGCCTATTTAGGCCTAAAAAGTGTATTTAAACACTGTTTTTAACTAAAAAACTGTGTTTTTGACAGTAAATAAAAAAATATACTTCCAAATTGGTCGGGAGGGGGAGAGGGGGGTCAGCCTCGCTAGGGGGGTCAGGCCGGACCGCTCTCGAGCTTTGGGGGCAGAGGGGGGCCCCTGGATTTTTTCTTGGGGGGGTCCAAAATTTTGGCTCTAGGGGGGGGGTGCACCCCTCTGTCCCCCCCCCCCAAAAAACACCTATGATTTCCACTGGCTTTCGCTTGCTCATTTTTGATGCCCTGCTTTACGCACCTCTCTATGCTTTTAATAAGAAGTCTAAATTGGGCGAGCTGCTGGCTTTCGCTCACCCACTTTTTGATGCTCTTTCCTCGTCCCCCTTGCTTTCCGTACCTCGCCCTGTTTAGTTCTGTTATTAAAAATACACAGATGTGTTTAAAATAAAATGTCAGAAAATGGGTGAGCGAAAGCCAGCGGGAGGCTCAGGCTCGCTATTTTCTGACGCTTTTTAGGCACCTCACCTCTGTGTACTTTTAATAAAAAGTCTAAATGCGACGAGCTATAAAAGCCTGCGGAAGTTTTTTACATTTAAATTTTTAAAAAAAGGAAATTAATTGATTTTAACATCAAATCTAGTTAGAAAACTGATATTTCCATAGTTTTTAGCTATTTTCATAAATAAATATGCATAGGTGTTTTTGGTCGGGTCCGCTAGGGCTAGGGGGGTCCACTCCCGGGTGGAAGGCCAAAATTTTTAGGGGGAGTCCGGACCCCCCTGGCTTTTTAGGGGGGCGGGGGGTCGACCCCGGGTGCGAGATTTCAAATTTAGGAGGGGTCAGGGGGTCCAATCTTTTAGCAAAATTTTTTTAACTCAATAATTTAAGTGTTTTCAGGTCTAATATTGAATTTTATGTATTAAAACAGCCTATTTAGGCCTAAAAAGTTGTTTTTGACTGTAAATAAAAAATATACTTCCAAATTGGTCGGGAAGTGGGGGAGGGGGATCAGCCTCGCTAGGGGGGTCAGGCCGAACCGCTCTTGAGCTTAGAGGGGGAGGGGGGGCTGGATTTTTTCTAGGGGGGTCCAAAATTTTGGCTCTAGGGGGGGGTGGACCCCTCTGTCCCCCCCAAAACACATATTATCCTTAATGTAGTAAAAAAGTTATCCCGGAGTAACTTTTAACCGCGCGTCAGAATACCAGCTCTGTTCAAAAATGACTGACTGGAAAAAACTTTTATGAGCATTTTTGCTAACGGTGCTGTTGATTTAAACACTAAATACATAAATTTATTGACATTGCTAAACGGAAACTCTATACGCTAATAAAATTTTAGTACAAAACCAAATTTCCATTAGCGATACCTGCTTGCCTGTAATTTTTTTTCAGTCTCAATCATCTTTACACAGACTTTAGTTTCATGATAAACAATACAAAACAATTGCTTTTCTTTAAGCTTTTCTACTGGGTGACGAAGGGGCTTTCTTAGTAATCACCGGCTTCGGTACTTTAAATGATTTCTACCTAATCATGCCTTTATTAGTCGTCGTATTTTTGAAACATCAACCCTATGGAAGTGGTAACACTAACAAATACAAGGCAACTTACTGTTCAGTGTTTCGTCAGACAATTGCTCGGTCGTGTCTTCAGTCTTCTGAGACATTTTATTTACACATTTTTGTGCCAAAAATTACCTGAAAATTAGTCTCTAAACAATCTGAAATTTAGACATTAGTCAGAATTAAGACCTGCCCCTTGGGGGTTTTATTGCCATTGGGGGGCAATCCAAAATGGGGGGCAACTTTTTTGAAACGGGGGGGGGGATAAAGCAGGGGTAAAACAGAAAAAAAGGAGAAAAAGAGAAAAAAAGAAGGAAAGAACAAATCAGGCGAAATTTAAGTAGCAATATGTTTAAAATGTTTTAAAAAGCATTGAAGTAGGTTAAAGATTGCAAAAATTTTGCTGATGGCGGCGTCATGAAAGGTCAAAATGGCGCCATAATTTCTTGGGCTCTTTTTTTTTGGGGGGGGGGGGGTAATACAACAAGGGGGACCAACCATGAATACTTCGGGTGGCATATTCAGACCGTGCACAGGTCTGCAATACGTATACAAAATTTAGATTTAAAGGATTCCAAACTAAATTTTACTCTACAATGCTCTTACTCGACTTTTGAAATTTCATTTACGCTTACTAGGATTTTTTAAAAATTTAAGGTAATTTTACCGAGTAGATTCCCTCATGGGCTTGTTGTAAAATAAGTGGCAGAAGAAAAGTTTTTTAAAACTGCTAACACGCCTAACACCATTTTTGGACAAAAAACTTAATGAATAAAAATTTATACATAAAATAAGCAAAAAAAACTTCAGAACGAAGCTTCGGATTTCAAAATCCGTTCGTTTTAATTCGTTATTTTTATTAAAAATCACAAATTATTTTTACTCTTACTTTTTACTTAAATTAAAACTTTTCAAATAACGTTTACTTTAAAAAATAATCACTTTTTACAACACTGCGATTGTTGTTATATGTTAATGAGCCACAATTTGTGTAAAATACATGCGACTGTTAATAATTTTAAATTTCTAACAGTACCTTACTAACTACAGAATGAGTCACAGTCGCGTAGATTTTGTAATGACAGTGGCTCATTCTGCCGTACTAACGACGGCATGTATGAGTATGTTTCGGTGCATCACACGCGACTATGTTAAATTCTTTTGTAGTTTGAGATTTATGAAATGTCAAAACTCTAATTCATCTTTTATGTTTATTGTATTTTTTTAATTTTTTTTTATTAATTCAGACCTGTGCACTGCCCCCCCCCCCCCGGGGTTAAAACGGGGCGGCGGCAAGTGCAAACAGGGGGGGGGGGGGCCGGGGGGCAACTTTTTTGAAACGGGAGCAAGCAGGGGGGAAAAAGAAAAAAAGGGGAAAAAAGAGAAAAAAGAAGGAAAAAGAGAAAAAAGAGACAAAAAAAGCGAAAATAAGGTAAAGCTAGATCTAAAATGGCTTAAAATACATTGAAATAGGCTAAAAGCTGCAAAAAATTTGCGATGATGGCGTCATCATAGGTCAAAAATGGCGTCATAATTTAGGGTACTTTTACATTCTTTGCCGGGGGGGGGGGGGGCAAACCTCCAATAAAACGGGGGGGCATTTCCAAACCGGTGCACAGGTCTGTTAATTTGACATTTCTTACGATATTCTGCATTTTTTGTTTCTTAGAATAGAACTAAATATAAAACTGGTTATTACAGTTATTAAAATCAACAACTTTTCTGAATGTCTTTTTTTATTTTAATAAATTACTAGTCCAGCTGAACATATTTATCACACAACAAATTAGATAACTAACCAACACTAACAAGTTAAAAACAAATTCATGATAATAATAATAAATAGCGTAAAAATATAAAGACTGGCAAACACATATAAAAAACAATTAATACACTTAAACCAATATTCTCATTAAGAGCAGTAATTTGCACACTATGTTGTGTTTAGAAAACGGGACAACTGTTGAAAAACTTCCCAGTTTCCAAACCATGCGTTTCGAATACGCAAATTATTGCACATTGTAAGAGCAGTGGATTACTGTTATAATAACGCAAGAAAACAACGCTAATGAGAGTCGGCGGGAATAAACAAAGACGGAAGGGAAACGTAATAAATAATTTGCATACAGTGTCGTCTAATTTGCTAGAAAATAATTTGCTCGGAGCTAATTGGACGTTGATTTTTAATGTTCAATTCAGAATTTTAGTACGTTCGATATTTTTTACGCGGTTTTTCAACCGAAGGAGATTCGACAGTTGCGAACGCAATTTGCGTGAGATTCAAAGGAATAATCGTCGTTACTACGGCAAAATAAGCCACAGTTTGTATAAAATATGTGTGCCTCTGACCTTTCATTTTAAACTTAAAACAGAGACCCTAATAACTATAAAATGAGTCACAGTCACTTGTATTTTATTATGACATATTTTATATTTTATAATACCTATTTTCTTTGCGCGAGTGCCCAGTGAGCGAGCAGATTAAAATGGTAAAGCGGTACGGTGGCAATATGCAGATTTTTGTCCCGGATACACTGTATTACGTAGGATATTTCATGTTGCAAAAAATTGCATATTGCTACCGTACAGCTTTAACCATTTCAATTTGCTGGCTCATTGGGCACTATTCGCGCACAAAAAATTATGTGTGACGGAAGTACGACCTAAGTCATGCAAAGAGCCTATTTTCTTACGCTACAATAATTTGTGTTTAATTCCGAGCCTTAAATTTGTTCAAGTTTAAACTAAATTTTTAACGCTAAAATTTTAAAAATAATTTTCTTTATATTTCTCTCTTTGGTGGTTCTATAGAGTTTGAGGGTCTTGAGATTTCCAGTCTGTACGCAACCAAGTCCACTTCTTGTCGCAAAATTCCAGTTAAAATGAATTCCACTGAGTGAACAACTAAAAATAAAAATCCATTGAAAGAATACAAACTATTTTTTTAACTTTATCGATATTTACATTTTTTTATAAAAACAATACAACCTATTATTCCTAACTTAATAAATAAAAATAAGATAAATTATGTGTAAATACAAGCTGGCAGTGACGCAATAACTTCTTTTAATCAATTCGATATGTGCAGTGCAGTATTTCGGTGCGCAATTAGCCGTGCGTATTTGGACTTGCGGATCCTGATTTAAAAAGAAATAAAATTTTACAACTTACCAACACCACAATCAATTAGCGACTGCGAGAGATGGAGATCGTTTTCGCAAGTAATTATTACAAAGTCGATTCCGTCCTAAAAATAAAAAAACAAAATTAATTAATTTCTTTTTTTTACCTACAATGACAAAATGAGTCAGAATGGTCATAAAATACTTGTAACTGTGATATTTTTATTTTTTTTACAATCAACGTTATCAGTCACAGAGAGATGTTGATTTTTATACTGATTTTTATGTCGTAGTAACGACGCGTTGTTACTACGGCAAAATGAGTCACAGTTCTTAATAAACATGTGTGCCTGCTGTGACTCATTTTGAGTTTAAAACAGGACCCTATTAACTACAGAATGAGTCACAGTCATGCGTATTTTATAATGACAGTGGATCATTTTGCCGTAGTAATGACGCGACGTTTTGTCAATAAAATTTAGATTTAAATTTTCAAAGCCGTTAAGACTTAAAGGAGCACTGTCACAAATCAAATTCCTATAACGCCCGAACCGGACTGCTCCTTTAATACCAAACCTACCTAACTCAACTTTGGTATTTAGAGTGCTCCACTACAAGGCTACAACATTTTTAAATTTCAACTGAATCGGTTCAGTATTAAAGGAGCAGTCCGGTTCGGGCGTTATAGGAATTTGATTTGTGACAGTGCTCCTTTAAGGCTGGTTCATACTTATGACAAAACGTCATTTGGACAAAGTCCAAAGGACAATTTTAGAAAAGCCAAAACGTTTTTTGGACAAGCCAAAATGTCCTTTGGACTTTTTCCCTCTACGAAGTATGAAGGCTACTTGAAATTTGTCCTTTGGATTTTGTCCAAAGGACAAAGTCCAAAGGACAAAGTCCAAAGGACAAAATCCAAAAGGAAAAGTCCAAAGGACAAAAAAGTATGAACTCGTTGTCCTTTGGACTTTGTCCTTTGGACAAAGTCTAGAGGACGTTTTTACGCTGTATTTATTTTTTGGACAAAGTTCAAAGGACAATTTTAGAAAAGCCAAAACGTTTTTTGGACAAGCCAAAACGTCCTTTGGACTTTTTCCTTTAAGCGAAGTATGAATGCTACTTGAAATTTGTCCTTTGGACAAAGTCCAAAGGACAAAAGTCAAGGGGAAAAGTCCAAAGGACAAAAAAGTATGAACACGTTGTCCTTTGGACAAAGTCTAGAGGACGTTTTTACGCTGTATTTGTTTTATGAACAAATCCAAAGGACAATTTTAGAAAAGCCAAAACGTTTTTTGGACAAGCCAAAACGTCCTTTGGACTTTTTCCTTTGGACGAAGTATGAATGCTACTTGAATTTTCTCCTTTGGACAAAGTCCAAAGGACAAAATCTAAAGGGAAAAGTCCAAAGGACAAAAAAGTATGAACACGTTGTCCTTTGGACAAAGTCTAGAGGACGTTTTTACGCTGTATTTGTTTTTTGGATAAAGTCCAAAGGACAATTTTAGAGAAGCCAAAACGTCGTCTAGAGAAGCCAAAACATCCTTTGGACTTTTTCCTTTGGACGAAGTATGAATGCTACTTACAATTTATCCTTTGGACAAAGTCCAAAGGACAAAATCCAAAGGGAAACGTCTAAAGGACAAAAAAGTGTGAACACGTTGTCCTTTGGACTTAGTCTAGAGGGCGTTTTTACGCTGTATTTATTTTTTGGACAAAGTCTAAAGGACTTTTGGCAAAACGTCCTTTGGACTTTGTCCAAAGGACGTTTTGCCTTTAGAGGGCTGGAAGCTACAAAAAGCAATCGCTTTTAATTACTCGTTTTTTAATAATTGTGGTATAACGTTTAGGGCCATACACGGACAAGTTGGTCCAAAGTAGGGGGTGGGTTAAACCCGGAATTAGGGCGGGGGTGGTTAAAATCCGAGAAACGCAAAACACCCATATCGTGATTTTTCTGGAGTGCATTTTACCCATATCGTTTTTCCGATTTTGAAGTAAAATTAGGTAAAACGTTAATTTTACGGCAAAAAGATCTTTTTATTGCATTTTTGAGTTTTTTATCGCTTAAAACTTTCATTTTGACCTTAATAATAAAAGAGAAGGAAAGGTTAATATAGAGATGTATTTTAATCCATTATTATAAAATTTATGTAATAATTAAAAAATATATTTTTGAAAAATTATACTTAAAAATTAAAAATTAAAACTTAACTTTGTAGGAGTTAGAGGTCATTTTAAAAAGATTTTTTTTCTTCGTTTTTCTAAAATTGGAAGGTTAACCTTTTCTCCCTCTACTTTTGAGTGGGGGGGGGGGGGGTTAAAACCCTCATCGCAGAATTTGGGAGTTAACCCCCCGTGCCCATACATTTTTAGGGCCCCCCTCCCCGGATTCCTGATTTTGGATTCGGCTGGTGTCAAGTGATATTTTCCCCAGTAAAAAATATAACAGCATAATTCTAACAACATCAATCGTCGATTTATAAAAACGCTTTATTAAACGAATTAATTCCAATCTTAGTTATGTGGTGATATAACTATGTATCCTTTCTTTTTTTGCAACAATATTAGCTTAATTTTGTTCTACTGTCCCGCTCAAAGGGAAACGGCAATTTTCAAATACACATCAAACCATTAAAGTACTTAAGACAGAAAGCCGTAATTTTTCAAAAATCAAACAAAACTGTAGAATGAAAAAAAAGTGTTTGACACAAAAAAACAATTTGCAGTATAGTTTAATTTCCAAATGAAGCTACCTATCATTAAGCCAGCAAATAAGCAAACAAACTAACTATCAAACAAACAATCTAACTTCATAGTAATCGGCTATTTTTCTTGCCGGTGGTCGGTCTTTGAGAACGCGACCGCCGGATATGTGGACGAGATTCGACAAAAGACTGGGCCCTGGAACAACGCTCGGCGTTATGTAGAAAAGTACATTCTAAATATAATAAAAAATATCGTATTAATATCACTTGTATTAATATTACAAAAATTATGAACAAGTTTTTTTCCATTAATATTATAAAAATACAATTTTACTAGGTACTGTTCTGTGTTTTTTTTGCAAAGGGAAACAATTTTAATGTGGGAGCGTTATGTAGAAAAGCACATTCTAAATATAAAAAAATAATAAAAAAACTATTATTACAATTTACAAAATGTCATGGCCAGACCAATTTTTTTCTTTGTTGAATTTTCATTTTTGGCTAATTTTATGTGTTTTTCAATCGTAAAGTAAAAAAAAATAATGATACTGTGAGGTGTTATGCACAAAACCACAATTTAAATAAAATAATTATATAAATGATAAAAAATATCGCCAATAATAATGCTACAAACTTTAGACGTGTTTTTTATCTGTTGTATTTAAGTATTAATATTTTTCAGTGTTTTTTACACATTAAAAAGCCAATTTTAATGACATTGTGTTAGCAGCAAAAAGTTATTGTATACTATCTGAGTTAGTTTTGTCTAAGCTTTGTTTAACTAGACACTACAAATGGCTTTAATGTTTTCCAAACAAACTTTTCTAATTTACACAAAATGAGCTTTTGTTTTCCAATAGATTTTTATTTTATTTCAAAAAAATATTAACATTATCCAACGCTTTATTATATAAAAATTTTGGTTGCACTAACAATAGCGTTTAAAAGTGACCTCTGTCTGACTGTTGAGCACACCGTCCAATTTACGAAATACAATATTGAAAAAAAGGCCAAATTATATTAAAAAAATAATAAAATAACATTTCAGAATAACAATAACATTTCAGAAATAATAACATTTTGGCTTGAATTCAGCTTTCCATTTCAGCTTGAATAACATTTCAGCTTAAATAACAAAAGCTTGAATAACATTTTAGAAACAAAATAAGGAGGCTCTTTCTTACTTTATGTTTTTTGATTAAACAAAACAATTCAAATCCCTAATCTATCAAACAAGCTGTAAAAATTGCAACACCACCGAGGCCATGAAAAAACTAATAAGCTAATTTTTCATAGAAAACTATATTTTGTTACTTCCATCCTATTCTTTGGCTTTTTTTGTGTTGTTGTAGTTTGCCAACGACCATAATCCTCCTTCAGAGTTGGTCCTTTTTGTCCTTTATCTAGTATAACGTGCGTTGTGGATGTTAAAAGCTTTTAGTAGTTAACCAAACGACAGTGCTAAACCACTCACCTGAAACAGTTGCTTATGTCTGGCTGTGCACACGCTCAATTTCAAATTGAAACCGAAAAACTTTTCGTTCCCTTCGTCTTTAACCATATGATCAATAGGATCTGAAATTAAAGCGACAAAATTTAAAATTTTCGATTTTTTTTGTTTTGATTTAAGCCCACAGCGCAAAGGACCATCCTTCGGGATTTTGAACTGGTTATACCTCTAAAATTCAAAAGGAGAACGTTTGATTATTTAATGGGAAAGAATACGACCGAAGATTTCAAACGAGTATCCGGAAAAAATTAATTTTTAGTCTTTTCAGTACTAAGAGGGATTCTTGAAATTCTAGGGCAAGCAGTTTTGTAAAAACACTCTGCCCACTTATAGTTTTTAACGGTGTTAAAAAACAAAAATCGACTTTAATAAATAATCAGTTTCGCTCAATCAGTTTAAAAAAAACAAAAACAAAACCCAACCTAAGAACTGCCCCGCCTGGTAACTTTGCCTGATGTACTGCGGCTGTACAATGTACTTTCCGTAGGAAATTGCCTCCAGGAGCTTTTGCGTCCGTTTTAGATCCGGAGCCACCAAGTGAGTGGCGTCGTGGGCGTTGTCCACCACCGCCGCACCCAGCCACAACGTTTTCTAAAAAATAATAGTAATAATAATATTATAAAAGTTTTTATATATATTTTAAGTAATTAAACATTATTTTTGTTTACCACCTGTCGCACCCAGCCACAACGTTTTCTGAAAAATATTAATAGTAATAATAATATTATAAAAGTTTTTATACATATTTTAAATAATTAAACATTATTTTTGTTTACCACCTGTCGCACCCAGCCACAACGTTTTCTGAAAAATATTAATAGTAATAATAATATTATAAAAGTTTTTATATATATTTTAAATAATTAACATTATTTTTGTTTACCACCTGTCGCACACAGCCACATTTTCTATAATATTATAATAATTATAAAGGTTTTCATATCATCTTTCAGTTAATTAAGTACTATTTTTGTCCACCACCAAAAACATTTTTTAAACATACAAAAAAATATTATAAAAGTTTTTATATTATGTTTTAAATAATTAAATATTATTTGATTCGCAAAAACTTTCTCTGTAAAACACTTTTGTTATTTTTTTTAATTAACGTTCGTGCGCTGGATTTAAATTGATGTAATTTTTTGACCAATAGAAAAGCTGCGCTGATAACCAATGGTGGTTTTCAGCGGACTCTGCAGGTGGGTGGCTTCGTGAGCGTTGAAATTTATTTTTTTTAAACTTTATGTGTAGAAGAAAAATTTACAAATGACTAGTACAAGATTAGACCTCTAATCTCAATACGTCAGTTCATTAAGTTTCCGACGTCAACTAACATCCTATGTTGCGCCATCACCCGTTGAATTGACTTTAAAACTGGCATTATCGAGCATCGTACTATTGAAACATTAAAACAACGGCAGCTGTTCAAGAAGTTAAAAAAAACAATTTTCATTATTTTAATGAGGTTTTTTCACCTCGGCAGGATAGAGACCTGTGAAGCAGATTTTGAAAGCATTCATGTTTTACGTCATTTTTTACGTCGCAGTCTAACGTACTCATCTGTGCACGGTCTGGAAATGTCCCCGCTTTATTGAAGGATTTGCCCCCCGCCAAAAAATGAAAAAGTACCCTAAACTTATGACGCCATTTTTGACCTATGATGACGCCATCATCGAAAATTTTTGCAGTTTTTAGCCTATTACAATGTTTTTTAAGCCATTTTAGACCTATTTTTACCTTTTTTTTTTCGCTTTTTTGTCCCTTTTCTTTTCTTTTCTCTCTTTTTCTCCTTCTTTCTCTTTTTTTTCTTTCTCCCCTGCTTGCCCCCCGTTTTATTGCCCCCCCACGTTTCAAAAAAGATGCCCCCCGTTTTGGAATTGCCCCCCAAGAAAACCTCGGGGGAGGGGGCAGTGCACAGGTCTGCGTACTATATTGCGCCATCACCCTTTTATTCAACTCTACAACTTCGATTTATAGAGCGTCGTCTTATTGAAACATCAACACACCCGGAGCTGTTACAAATGTAAAAAAAAATCTTAATTTTCATTACTTTAGTGAGGTTTTCCACCTCGGCAGGATAGAGACCTGTAAAGCAGATCTTTGGAATAGCGATATTTTGAGCTTTAATCGTCGGATCGATTTCCTTCCGCCGCCTTTCGATTTCCTGATCATCCGGAGCGGGGGATAGTCTAAACGTATAAAATTATGCAAAAAAAGAACAATACCATAATTAAACCACAATAGGTAATCTAAAATTGCCCGCAATAAGGAGCAATTTACCAAAAAGCGTCAGATGTAACTGACCAAGCTTAAATAGGGTCACTGTCATATTCTCGTAGAAATCGCACATAGACAACGCTGTGCAAAACCCGTGCCTCAAATGTGGTGCAAAACGACACTCGGTGTACGGAAGGTAACGGGGAAAGTTATATAATATACCCTCAAAAATTACAGGAACTGGCGACAAGACAACCCGATAAAATTTGAAAGTAGCCCTGACAACCTACTAAATTTTGGTAGGTTTTAGTACTAAAAACGTTAAAAATTAAGGTGTTTTGGGGATGCCGTTTCCGAGCAAGCCCAAAACGATATTTTCAATAAAGTAAACAATTTACACGTACACCTATATCCATATCATATCGATATCTTAAAAAAAACACATTCTTCTTTTAAAAAAACCTGTAAATATGCAAATTATAGAAATTCGTAAAAATGTTGAATTAATAAGTTTTTTCCCTATTAGGCCCTCAATAAAGAAAAAAAGGAGCGCTCCAAAACCTTAATTAATGCTCCCTTTCAAACTTTTTCGTGTACCTGTTTAACGCGTTCAAAACAAAAACGATGTTGTAAAATTAATGAAAAACGCGCAAATTAATCATATAAATCGGGTTAATTAGTCACGGCTAAATTGACCATGAAAAAACGTTTATTCACCATAAAATTCAGAAAAAAATGCGATTACAAATAAAAATTTATTTGGGAAACTAATGTTTTAATTATAAAAACATGCAACAATATGTTTTAATTCCTTCCTAAGCCTAAGCAAAGCCCTGAATCAAGCTTAATGCTATCACAAGAATTATGTCTTATGGTTGTTAAAATTTAAAGGAAATATTGCAAACGCATTTTATTTATGGTCCATTAACATAACCTTATGATCAATTTATACACTTTTTTATTTCGTGAACTTACTTCAGCTTTTTGTATGGAAATAGTTTAGCGTCCTGTTCCAGCCGCTCTTTTCGCTCAGTGGCCCCCTGCCATTGCTCTTGAGACACCGAAATCGGTATGTGCCAGGCTTCTAAAAAGAAAAAAATGATCCAAATTACTACTTTATTACCATGACAGAAACAATCAGAATCCTCATTAAAATTACTCGTCACTGTGATTCTTTTTATCTCTAACACAAATACTTTAGACGTTATGAGTCAGAGTTACGTCGATTTTATAATGATCACAAATACTATACACGTTATGAGTCATAGTTACGTCGATTTTATACTGATCACCACAAATACTTTACGCGTTATGAGTCAGAGTTACATCGATTTTATACTGATCACAAATACTATACACGTTATGAGTCAGAGTTACGTCGATTTTATATTGATCACAAATACTATTCACATTATGAGTCAGAATAATCTTAAAATTACACTGTTTGCGACTTTTTATGTGGCAGTAAAAACGACTAACAAAAATCCACAATAAACCAAAGTTGGTGGAAAAAAATTTATAATTAACCAACTTACTTTTCAATTCTAAATAATTTGCAAGGGAGAAAAGGTTAAAAAAATGCAATAAAAAAAGAGCTCATAACCTGAAATCATGAATTTTTTAACCTAAATTTAAAATCAAAAAGATGTAGGAAGAAAAAAAATGCATTTTACGATTTTTTCGCCACTAGAAAAATCTTCCTAGTCCTTAAACTTGCATTAAGAAAATTCTTCCCTGCTAATTTGAACACTTTGGGAAAACTTTGGAATTATCAAAAAAATTTTTCAAGGGGAGCATTAAAAAGCCCCTATTAACATACTTATCGTTGCATTATACGTACACATAGGTGGGCAGCCTCGCCTCCCAGATTATTTTTGAGGGAGGGATTCTACTCGAAACCCTTAAATTCAGGAGTTCAACTAAAATTTTCGGGAAAGGTGTCCCGCTTATACCCTAATTTTCGCGTTTTTATTACTGAAACATAAGCTAATAAATTAAGAACATAATTTACTCATAAGGTTGTGGACGATTGGAAAACTGGCCTCCGAGGTCACAATGTCGATGGCGAAGTTGTCACCGGGGAAGAACTGGTGGTACTTTGGGTTGGGGACATTTTGAACGGCCCCTTGGTAGCCCAAATACAAATGCGTCAACCACAACACGTTCAGAATTGGAATTTTAAATTCCCGCGCTTTTTCCGCTTTCTCTCCTTGAACGCTGAAATTTTATTTTAATTGTAGTGAAAAGTTGTTTAAAAAATAATAGTGACTTAAAGTTAAATTTTACTTCACAATTCACACTGGACTCGACTGCCTATTGGTCACCCTTCATATGGATCATTTTTTTTTAGAAATTTACGATTAACGCATCAGTGCAGCTCAATGTTTAACTCCACGTGCGAACCGTCTGCCGGACGCGATACGCACTCTGCGTTTAAACAGGGATAACAATTGCAAAGGGTTAAAAACATACAAGGGCAGTTTGGTCCGGAGTGGGGGGTTAAACCCCAAATTAGGGGGGCTAATCGGAGAAAACCCTTTTTATTAGAAGGGGGGTCAAAAACCCTTTTTATTGCATTTTTGCACTTTTTACTATTTAAAACATTCATTTTGACCTTAAACTTTAAGTTTGGAGGCAGTTAGAAGTTATTTTAAAGACATTTTTTTTCTTCATTTTTCCAAAATTGGGGGGGGTTAACTTTTTCTCCCCCCCCCTTCCCACTTCTGAGTGGCGGGGGGGGGGGGGTTAAACCCCCCTTCTCAGAATTTGGGGGGGGGTTAACCCCCTCCACCCCCCGTGCCCATGTATGGTTAAAAACTAGTTTAACATGAAGTAAAACTACCTCTTTGCGATAACATAGTGCGTATGGTTGGACAGGTATCGATTGTATTTTCCGCCAACCGCTATGATCATTTGAACTAGACAGTATCGTTCACTGTCTTCAAATCCTGTAACTGTGAATATCTAAAAAAATATTCAAATAATATAATTGTAAAATAAAAATAATAAAACTATAATAATATTATTATGATTTCGTAATACTGCTACTATTTTTTGCGTACAAAATTTAATCTATAACTCTGTTCGATTAGGATTCTACATGCGCGAAAAATTTTTTACGATATCAAACGGGGGCTAGACTAAATTACAAGAGTTTAAAAGAGCACTGTCACAAATCAAATTCCTATATCGCCTGAAACGGACTGCTCCTTTAATACCAAACCTACCTAACTCAAATTCGGGATTTGGAGTGCTCCACTACAAGGCTACAACATTTTTAAAATTCAGCTCGATTGGTTCAGTATTAAAGGAGCAGTCCGGGTTGGGCGATATAGGATTTTGATTTGTGACAGTGCTCCTTTAAATAAAACATAATTATTTTTTTAATTTGAAAAACAATTATAGACTAACCCTTGTTTTTTTATAAAATGTTTGAGCTTTTCCTGACAAAAACAATCTGTTTAAATCAATGTTAAATTTAAATTTAAAAGAAATGGAAAGTAAAATCTGTTGAAAAATGATTGAGACTAAATTCACGGCGCGCATATCTCGCAAATGGTACGCTTAATTTAGACGATAATTAAATTAATGGATAGCTAACATTAAACTTTCTTCACCAAAAAATTTTTGTATAAAACAAATAAACTGATACCCAAAAAAAGACCACAAATTCCTAGATACCAAGGGAGACCCAAAATAACAAGTCATGAAAAATAGTTCCAACTCTATTATTTTTGTTATGACTAGTGTTGTAAAAAGTTACTTTTACTTTTACTTCAAGCAATAAAAGTAACGGATTTTGGATTACTTAATTTACTCTTACTCGACTTTTGAAATTTCAAATACTTTTACTTTCACTCGTACTCGGATTTTCGACTGCAAATACTTAAAAATTAATTTAAGTAAAATTTAAATAATTTCAATGGGTAGATTCTCTATGGGCTTGTTGTAAAGTAAATGGCAGAAGACAATTTTTTAAGCCGCTAACACGCTAAAACCATTTATTTTGACCAAAAAACTTATTAAAATGATAATTTATACATAAAATTAGCAAAAAACTTTAGAACGGAGCTCTGGAGCTCCAAAACGTGTGTTTTTCTCCGGTTCAAAATTACTTTTATTATACTTTTACTCTTACTTTTACTTAAAAACAAAGGTCTTACTTTTACTTTACTTAAATAAAATTTTGACCATTACTTTTACTTTACTTAAATTAAAAAATCACAATTACTTTTACTCTTACTTTACTTAAGGTAGAACGATACAGTTGCAAAAAGTTCACCAATTTTCGCCAAAACATGTACTGGGGGTTTTCGGAAGTCCTGATGACGAATCCTAACACACAGGGCACACCACAGACACAAACACACACATCATACACACAGAGGCTAAAGTCCTCCCAATAGCAACACACATCCAACTCCACGCAAAACAAGCAAAATTGGCGGCCATGTACACAAACAACCCACTTAATTATTTAACACAACAACCTGCACCCAGCAGGCTCAAAAAGCAAACAATATTTCACAACAACAACTACACAACAAACATACCTACAGACATACACAACAAAACTTACAAAGCACTAAAACAACAAATCCACACAAACACAGTCACAAACCACATAAATAACACTCCAATAAACCCAATACTTCAAACAAAAGCACCAGCAATAAGCAACGAGGAAGAAAATCTTCCTCGCGGGGTCAGGAAAACCCTCGCCCAACTCAGGGCAGGGAAATCTCCTTTCCTCTACTCCTACCTACACAAAATCAATCCAACACAACACACATCACCAAACTGCCCGCTATGCAAAACACAAACACACACAACACAACACCTTTTTACATGCACACACATCAATACGACACTGGGACCAGAGGACCTTTGGGCAAACCCCGTAGCGGTTGCTGAGCTCCTCCGGGAGTGGGAAGAGGGGGTGAGCAAGGCGAGAGGCGTGCCGGACGGACCACACCAGGGTTGATGGAAACCCTGGAAACTGGCAAACTCAACGAATCCTAACTTCGTTTTTCAATT
>JASAMX010019920.1:0-10000 GCA_030248175.1 Microlaimidae sp. YZB2_3 | reverse complement strand
ATTTAATATATTTTGTACGCAAATTTGCTGTAAAAAAGATGCAAAATCTTTAATTATACTAATTTCTATGTCTTTTTATTTATTATATTGCGGTTATAAGGTTTTATTTTAAATAAACGATTTGATGTATTTTGAGTTCAGTTCAATATTGGCAGGTTTTTTTAATCTCCCATCCGGCGTACATATTTACTGTCGTTTGGCTGACTGAGTGGCAAAAAAATCGATGGAATAATGAAGCGATACTATCTAGACAACCACTGAAAATTAATTTTTTTAATACAATTTTTTACTCAGTGAAACCTGACGCATTGATTGATACCAAAAACCAAGCGAAAAAGATATACCATGATTAAGTATACCGCACCTTTAAATTGACTGATGAAACTGAAACTCCCCAAAGAATATTTTTAAAAACTTCAAACCAGTGCTTTGTTTTATAGGTGTTAAGAACATTTAATTCTTTGCAGATATTTACAAAAAAAAGAAATCCTATGCTAAAGAATAGGGATTTGTGCAAGATATATTTATACAAATTTTAGGTTTTTCATAAGTTTTCTCAAAAGTCTATAGCACTTTATTTTCTTTGTAACTTTCTACAAAAAATAAATAAACTTTTACAAAACAATGGCATGTTTGTAACTTTATAAAACACGGCTCAGGGTTAGGGATCGACCAGGGCAGAATTATTGCTGATGCCGGGGCCGGGGCCGGGGTAGAGAAATTTTGATTTGCCGGGGCCGGGGCCGGGGTAGAAAATTTTGCCGGGGCGGGGGCCGGGGCAGGCTAAAAATTTAGCAGAATTTGTAATTTTGGTCGTTTTTTTTCAAAAATTCCAGTTTTTTACTGTAAATTATTTGTTTTAGGTAATTAATAGTAACATTTTAGAATTTAAGCCCTTGTGTAAGTAAAAAAACTTATTTTTTTAATACACAAAGTTTTTTCAAGCAGAACAAAAAAATATTTGAATATTTCGATGTTTTTAGATCTAAATTACTATTATATTCAGTATACACTACGGTTGTAAAAAGTAAATGTTTTTTGATTATTTTCAAAAAAAGTAAAAAGTAATTTTTAAAAAAAAATTAAATTAAGTAAAGTAAGAATAAAAGTAATTTGTGATATTTTAATTTAAGTAAAGTAAAAATAAAAGTAACGGCTGAAATTTTATTTAAGTAAAGTAAAAGTAAAACCTATTTTTTAAGTAAAAGTGAAAGTTAAATTATAATATTTGCAACCGAGCAAAACGTCAATTTGTGGAGCTCCAGAGCCCCGTTCCAAAGTGTTTCGCTAATTTATGCATAAATTTTCATTTTAATTATTTTAGTCTTACAGTAAATGGTGTTTAGCGTGTTAGTGGCTTAAAAAACTTTCTTCTGAGATTCAGTTTACAGCAAGCTCAAAGGAAATCTACTAGTTGAAATTACTTAAATTTTACTTAAAATAATTTAAGTATTTGTAGGAAAAAACCTGAGTAAGAGTAAAAGTAAAAGTAAGTGAAAGTTGACCCTTTGGTATTCATTCCGCTGCAAATCCGCAGGAAGGATTTCACGCCACTGCTGCTCAATGTTAAATTTAGTCAACGATCGTCGAGAGCCACAGAGTTTCAAACACTGCAGCACTGACGCAATATATCTTTTGCAGATTTGTAGCCGTTTATGGACGAAAAAAATCCCAAGGGGTTAAAAGTGAAGTAAAAGGAAAAGTAATAAAAAATTCGTTACCTTTATTTGTTTAAGTAAAAGTAAACGTAACTTTTTACAACAATAGTATACTTTACGTAAGTATTACAAATATATTCAAGTTTAAAGCAATATTATACTTAATTCCACTAACCATTCTTATAACTTTTAAAGAATGCTCTAAATAGAACAGGAGTTAAAACGTCACTTCACTTCATTACATCACATCATCTTTTTTACTTCACTTACATGCCTCTATTCAACATTTTTCAGTCTAACATACAGGAGGGATTAAAACGCACCTTTTCATTTTAAATTGTTAGAACATTTATAAAAATTTATTACCACTTTTTTAAATTAAAAAAAATAGTTTTTAAATTGTAAAAGGTAAAATAATTAAATTATTGCGAGTACAAGCGACTATGTTCGCTTTCTAGCTTGTTTTAAATTGTTAGTTTTAGTCATTTTAATCCGCTTACTTATTTTTTAGCCAAAAATCATAAAGTCAGTGTCACGTGAACTTTTGCAATGAAATTTTTTTTGTGATTTTGGCACTACTTTTTGTAATTTCTGGATATTTATCAAAAACATATGGCCCTAGAAAATTTCCAATTGTACATTAAGTTCTTGAATCAAATTCTGCAAGAAACAACGCAACATTTCTAACGCATGCGACCTTTTGTGCATATACCACTGATTTCTTACGCAGAGATTTTTCTTGCTGTCAATACCCTTTTTTTTACGCAAAAGTGGAAGAAAAATTCTCATATGCACTGCAAAACACTACTGTGTTAAAAATTGCGTTAAAAATTAATTTAAAAAAACCAACAATGCGCCTATGAAATAGAAGCAAATGGCGGGTTTTCAGTATTAAAGTCGCACAAATTCAAATTTTCAGCAAGTTTTTTGTTTAAAAATTAGGTTTTCACCATTTTTGGATTATATATGCTTACTTTTATTAAAAATATAATTATAAAAACCTTAAAAGTCTGTAACTTTTGCAAGAAAACTCTGGATCGGGTGGTACACCTTTAAGACTGTGCCCAATATTTAATATCGTTAATTTTAAACACGTATTAATTGATTTTTTAAGCAAATTTTATTTGAACACTTTTTCCAAATTAAATACAAACAGTTCATACTAATTTCTTGTTTAAAAAATTCAAGTTTGGTGTCTTTTGAGCTGTACAAAAATAGTAAATTTGGTAAAAAAGAAGTGCACTGACTCCGAAGGATCTTCCTGCGAAAACAAGAGGACCCAGTCCGAATAGACCCTACACAGAATTTATGAATACTTGTGTAGTTTCAGCAATAAATTTAAAAATGCTAAATTAAACGCAAGAAACCAACTTGAATTTTTTTTATTTTAAAAAATGTTTTAGCATCACTAAATTTTAAGAAGGTTTCAATAACACCTAAAATTAAAAGTAAGAATATAGTATAATTTAAACAAATGTCCAGTTGTACAATAAACTTTCATAGAAAAACTCACACATCAGCGAATTTAATAGGAATTATTATCGATTTCTGCTAAATTTTTGTACGCGGCGATTTTGTAATTATGTTAGAAAAACGAATTTGGTGCACAACAAATCGCTGTTCAAGAAAATTTTTGTTGGGTGCACAGAAATTAGCTTGTGCCGAAAAGTAAGATGTGCATCATTTCTCTTTTAAATTTAGTTTAAAAATTTACTGTGCACATAGCCGAAAATTCTCTTGGGTTATATATTTTTGATATAAACAATGATATTGTAATAACTCATAAATGTATACGTCTCATAAATGGACTTCTATTGTCAAACCCTAATCTTGTAAATAAAATCTACAAAATGGTTTTTAATGCTAAAAAAGTCTTCAAATTTATAGAATAATGACTCATGATTAAAATAAAAATCTTATTAAAATAGAGGTTTAATAAAATCTTAAAATATAAATAATAAATATTTTCATATTAAAGCGATTACATTACCTCTTTAAATAAAATTTTATATATTTATCACTGTCTAAAATTGTAAAAATTGCTTTAAAATTTGTATTCTTAGGGGTCCTTACCCCGGTTTGCCCCGGTTGATTTGACAGCTAAATTGCCGAGGCCGGGGCCGGGGTAGAGAAAATTTCGTTTGCCGGGGCCGGGGCCGGGGTAGAAAAAAGTACCGGGGCAAGCCCGGGCCGGGGCCGGGGCCCCGGTCGATCACTACTCAGGGTCGCATTCTGAAAAAAACACTTATATTATCCAAATAAATTCATTCCAATGAAAATAAAAAAAATGAATATATCTTGTAAATTATTAAGAATGCCGCATATGGGAATGAAAATGAATGCAATATTTTTTTTTTGATTTTTTTACTCGCGCTGCAAAAACCACCTCGCTCAAAATAAAAAAAATATTTAATGCGCATATTTTATTTTTTATTAAATTAATCCTACAGAAGAAAATATTTATCCACCTCTTGAGTTGGATAAATTCTTATCCTTAAAACAATATTGAAATTTTATCTCAAGCAAGAGTACATAAAATTAATTAATTAAAAAAAAGAAGAATTAGAAACGGAGAATAATTATATGGGATATGTGTGGATCCTAACGACATGCATACATATGCATGTTTTTTTATGCATACGATTGCATGTTTTTCGAAAAATATGCAACCGTATGCATGTGATTTTATAAATTAGCAAACGGTTACATGGAAAACCATGCAACAGTCTGCAAAATATGCATACGTATGCATAATTTTTTAAAATCACATGCAAACGGTTGCATGTAATTTTAAAACACATGCGGTTACATGTGTTTTAACCGTTTGCATGTGTTTTTAAATCACATGCAACCGTTCGCATGTCTTTTTTAAAACACGTGCAACCGTTTGCATGTGTTTTTAAATTACATGCAAACGGTTGCATGTGTTTCTGAAAATTATGCATATGTATGCATATGTTTACAAAACACCTGCAACCGTTTGCATTTGTTTTTAAACCGTTGCAATTGGTTGCATGCATGCATGTTGTTTAAAATTCAAAAAAATATTCGAAAGAAATTTTTTTATTAAAAAAACAATCTCTGTAAAAACACTTTGCAATTAATTTTTGGCCGTCAAAAGTAACTTAATAACTTAATAAATAACTTGCGCAATATTAGAGTAATTTTATAAACCAATATAACAATTTGTTCGTATTTTAATAAAAAATGCAGTAATGTTTTTAGATTTTTAATTTTCTTATTTGTTTACCACATAATTAACAATATAACAAAATCAAATAAAAACGCACAAAATATTATATTTTGAAACAAGCCAATAAATGATATTTTAAATAATTCGTAAGAAAATAATTATAAATACATACAAATATATCAAGATAGGTCAACAATTCATTAAACTGAAATTGTTTTAAAAAGAAAAGCCAGAAATCAAAGCATTCTTATTTCTGTTTTAAAATTTTAAACACCTTCCGTGTTTATCACTAATATTAGAAACGACGAACAATTTTTATTATTTTTATATTCTTAAAAAAACAGTGTTATAGCTATTAAAAATAATATTTGAATGTGTATTAATATCAATATTATACATATTTTGTAATTTTTATTTTCGTTTTCTAATAGCAAGAATTAATTATCAGGTACACAAATAAAAAAAATTAAAAATCTATAAACACCATTGTATTTTTCATTAAAATACAAAAAATTTATATATTGGTTTTTTTGAGAGTACGCACATTACATAAGGTTTTTAGATTTTTTTCCCAAATTTTTGTTTCAAAAGAAAACCCAGTTTATTATGAGGTTTTTAAAATTTTATAAGGCCAACAATGTCGTAATAGTCCAGGGGTTAGGACAAAATAATAAAATTTTGCTAGCCCCTGCGTTCGAATCCCTTTTGAGCAAACGCGATATTTTTGCCTTTTTCTTCCTAATTTATTGATTTTGTATCTATTTTAAAGTGTTATTTTATAATATTATTTTGTGATATTGTTTGTAATTTCATTTTTTTAATTTTTTTCAATAAATATTGAACATTAAAATACAAATAGAAAAAATTTACTTACATCTCTTTATGTCATTATTTTCTCTTTTCTAACAAAAATTTTAAAAAAAGGAAAACCTTTAATTCTGGCTGCTGTTTTAAAAAATTGTCAGTTTCATGATTTGTCAACCTATTTTGATATATTTGTATGTATTTATATTTATTTTCCTACAAATTATTTAAAATATTACTTTTTGGCTTGTTTTAAAACACGATTAAATCTTGTTCCAGCCTGACAAAATAAATGTCTCATGATAACCAATTTTAACAAAGAGCCAATTGGTTCTTTAACTATAATGGTAAAAGATGTACAATTAAAATGTTTTGCAAAAAGATTTTATTTTTCATGATCATTTCAAATAAAAGTCACAAGCAGAAAACGCTGTCCAAAAGCTGAATCATGCACAAGAGACAGTTGTTAGCAGGAAAAACTTCATACATTGATACTTGAACTCATTGAAGAAAAACATTTACTATTGTGTTGGGTATACACATTGTGTTGGTACGACTATATGTGCAGACTGTAGCAAAGCATGTATTTTTTACAGAATATTCGCAGAACCGATTTCAGTAAATATTTTTGAAATATTTTTTTGTCTTTCTTGCAAATATGCTGTGGATTAAGACGTTACATTACACAATCAGCAGTACTATGCCACGCATTCATGTGCATTAAAACCAAGTATTCCGAAAAGTTTGGGATATATGAAATTTACCCTAATTGGAGCTAATTTGCCATTAGTACCCTTGTTAAATCACCGTTAGTAAGCAGGTTGCAATCGTTCAAAAATCAGCTTCAGGACAAGCGGTAAGTGAAGCATTAGAAGAATTTTAGCGTTTAACTAAGGAAACAACTAAACAATTTCAAAACTGTAAAATTCCTTTTAATGCTTGTAACTGTGAACCTTCAGAAAGTACAGTTTCCTGTCAATGTAATAAACAAAATTGGGAAAATATTTTTTGTATATAGACTCAAGTTTTTTATTAAAACTCAAAGAAAAGTTTTTAAAGGCCAAGAAAAAAATATTTATGTGGATCTTAGAGCTTTTACAGCTTTGGAATTAGAAGTAGAGTTGGGTGTTTTACGTGTTTGTATTGTGCTAATGTGTCAAGCTAACGTGTCTGTACCATTTTACCAGTTTTACTCATTAGCACCGTGGTATTAAACTTTAGCGTTTGGTTACTAATAATAATAATAATAATAATAAGAAGAAATTAATATCAGTTTTAGTTGAATTTTTTCAATTATGGGTGATTAATTACCTTGAGTTTTTTACGCGTGGCATTTAAGTTTTTTTTAAAAATTGCATATAAGAATAATATCAATAAATAGAAAAAGAAAAAAATGGATGATGAATGAATTTCCTTGAATTTTTAATTTTGAATGAATTTAAAATTTATATTCTCTAAATACAAAACATTAATGCATCACCGCAAAATTTTTTGCCCTTTCACTCTCCAAAAGTAACAATTAGTTATTTTGCAAATGTCAAAATACAGAGAAAAAACTGTTTAAAGTTATATAACAGGGGCAAAAGTGAGCACCCAATGGACGCCGTCGTGCAACCCAAAATTGAAAACTTGAATCTAAGGGAGATCTTTTTTCCGCTCCCTATGCAGAAATATTTCATATTCTATGCAAGAAAAAATTAATTTTTTAAAACCATTTGATTGGTATTTAAAAATAAAGGAAAATATTACTGATGGTTATTGACGATATATGACAAACAAATAACACTTTTAAATTAACTGAGGGCAGTTATTGTCACAGTCCGTTAATTTTGCGCAGTTAACTCATTTTGGCAGATTAAGTCATTGTAACTGGATGGTTTTTATAGTGCGTTCAGAAAGTTTTAAACAAACATTTTACTTCTACTGCTACTATTTAGAACTATTATATTGTGTTATGTTACCAGTGTATTATTTGTGGTTGTCACCTCTCCTATGTTCATGTTGATACAAAATCGGTGAAACTTTTTGAGCTTTGTAAAAAAGCTTACTCAATGAACAACGATCTTAAACAAAAAGGAATTTTGAACACTAGTTTTTCTCTCAGGGAGGAAAAAGGAAAATATGTTATTGTAAAGTTTGTGTACAATAAGGCTTCTAATAAGTGGTGTAGAGCTGCAAACTTAAACGCGCAATAGTGGAAAGGGGCAAAACTAGTACTTCAAACGAATATTTAAAATGTAATTATGCAAACGCTAGAAGTTTACTTAGCTCAAGTAATTAAAATCAGCTTAATTATTTGTTAAATTCTAAAACATAGAATTTGTTAATATTTATCAAACCCTGGTTTAATCCTGAAATCAAAAACGGTATGATAAATTCAAACTCTCAATATAACGTTTATCGACATGACCGGTTGCACCAATTAGGAGGTGGTGTTGCAATTTTTGTTAAAAAAAATTAAATCGTGTAAAATATTTTTGCCTGAAAAATTTAGTGATTTAGAATTAGTGGTAGTTGACGTCCTTGGTGAAAAACCCTTTAGAAATGTTTGTTTTTATCAGCCTCCTAACAGTAGCAATGAGTACTCTGAACGTTTTTGTGAAGTCTTATCAATTTTATCTGATATAAATTATCCTGTCGTTTTATCAGGAGATTTTAATATTAAAGAAAAGTTTTGGCAAACATATAATAATTCTAATTCCTATTTGCCCAATTTGTTTTCAACCGTTTTCGCAAAAGAATCATTTTTTCAAGTTGTAAATCAAGGGTCTCAAGTTCAAAACTATCTTGACTTAATTTTTTGTAACAAAAATTTCCATATAATTATAGTTAATGTCACCAAACCTCTTTTTAATAGCGATCACAACAGCATCGATTTCGCTATTCTTGGGAGCTATAATTCATACATTGATCATAATAACTTTTATTTCGATTTTAAAAAAGCTAATTGGCAAGGAATGAATGATTACCTATATTCCATTGATTTTGTTGAATTATTCCAACAAAGCGCAGATGCAGAAAAACATTGGGACATAGTAAAATTTTGTCTTGAAAAAGCAATAGAAATTTTTGTACCTATTAAAAAACGAGGTAAACCTGTTAAAATAAAATATCCGAGATATATAGAAACTAGTTCAAGTTTTGTCTTGTAACCAGCGGCTGTAAAGATTATCTTTTAAATTTGCATACACATCATGATCTACTGCAAAATTTGTCAGATTACAAAATCGTGATTATCAATCGATTTTCTATTGTCATTTGTTTCTATGTTTTGAATTTCAAGTCATATAGATTTTATTTGGCCAAGTTATAATTGTTTTAAATAAAATTTGCATATACGTCATAATCAATGGCACAATTTGTCAGATCACAAAATCGTGATTATCAATCAATTTTCCATTGTCAGTTGTATTTATGTTCCATATTTTAAGTCATATAGATTTTATTTGATCGAGTTATAATTGTATTAAATAAAATTTGCATATATTTCATGATTGACCGCACAATTTGTCAGATCGCAAAATCGTGATTATTAATTGATTCTCCATTGTCAGTTGTATCTATGTTTCGAATTCCAAGTCATATAGATTTTATTCAGCCAAGTTATAATTGTTTTAAATAAAATTTGCATACATTATGATCGACCCCACAATTTTTTAGATTGCAAAATCATGATTATCAATCGATTCTCTGTTGTCAGTTGTATTTATGTTCCAAATTTCAACTTATATAGAGTTAATTCAGCTGAGTTTTTCAAAATCAAACAAAGCCTTAGGAAGTTACTTACTTACTCACTTACTTACTCATCTGAAGATAATATTGCAAAAAAAACAAAAGCCAAAAAGCTAAGAAAAGAAAACTTATAAAAGCTCTTACAACAAACGACAACAACAACTCATAAAAAGTGAAAGAATCAGTTTCTTCCTTCTGTTGTCTCAAAGGTGACAATACTTTCTCAGCAGTTATTTGGTCGGTTTTCAATTTCTCATGATCACGTGATATCACTTGGCAGCTTGCCTGGGAAGAGGACTTATAAGTTTCTTAACTACTGTAATGCAACCCAGTTAATTCACATAAAATACATTACACGACAATAAAAAATGATGAATATCACAACTCAAACCCTGGGTTTGCTAGAAAAACATAAAAAAACCACAAAATACTTGTTTACAATCATACATGGGCATTGGGTTGTTAGCCAAAGCCTCCACCCTCAAATTCTAAGACGGAGGGGAGGGTTTAACCCCACACCACCTTCACCCCTCACTTACAAGAGGGGGATGAAAAGTTTAACCCCCCAATTTTGGAAAAATAAAGAGACAAAATTTAACTTTTAACAAAAAAC
>JASAMX010019919.1:0-19769 GCA_030248175.1 Microlaimidae sp. YZB2_3 | reverse complement strand
TAAGCATTTTTTCGGCTTATCGTACTAAAGCTAGGGCTAAAGCTGTTTTTAGAGTTTAGTATACTAAAGATGGGGCACGGCTAAACAAAATTTCCCTATAACGCACACCCGTAATTTAGTCTGATGCGGCGGAAATCCAATCCTATTCAATCAATTTCTGACAAGCGCAAAATTGCTACTTTTTAAGTTGATAGATCATATTGTATTTGTAGGAAACAATAAATTTTAAAAAAGGCGATTTTGTGTTAGTCAAACATTGTTCTAAGCAGTGTATGATTTTTTTTAAATTGTCATTGCATCTTACTAAGAAAAATCATTTGTAGTTGTAGTTAATTAAATTCACCTTATTAAAAATCATTATCACTATGTTTACATTTTTTTATTTAGTGACGCAATTGCACAAACATAGACTTAAATTTCTTATAGTTGAACTACGTCGGACTACATAGTCGACGGCACCGGGACAATTCGCTCCCGCCAATTCGCTCCCAGACAATTCACTCCCGGGAAAATTCGCTCCCGGACAATACGCTCCTGGACAATTCGCTCCCTGGACAATTCGCTCCCGAGACAATTCGCTCCCTGCCCAATTCGCTCCCGGGAGTTTTTATAAACGCAAATCTTATCAAACCTACTTCATTAGGAACATATCGCTCCACAATCGACAAATGATTGGTTCGCGTGTCTCTTCATTTAGAATTCGACCCTTTGATTTCTTTTTTTGAGATTAAATCAAACAAAAACGGGTCACCACTATCAGAATACCGGATAATGATGCGACCATCCTTGTTATTTTCTATCATTTTCTCTTTAATCTCAATTAAATCCTGTTGTTTATTACGTTAATCCGCCGAGAGAGAAGGGCGTATGTAAACTCTCTGATACTGATTCAGGGTCCTAAAACGACCAGCCGAACGCATGATATTATTTCTCACTCTACGTGACGCGAACCTTATTTTTAAAAGACGGTCGTGTAGAAGACGGGCTTCCTATGCGGTAGTACTCACCAATGGATACAATTTCTTCGTCACTGCTAAGCGTTTTAACTAATGCTTCCACGGCTTGTTTTTCTTCTGTTGGAGTTGTATAATAATACAATAATAAATTCTTATTATTTCTTATTTACCATTATGCAAAAACTTTTTTTCAAATTAAATATAAACAGTTCATACTTATTTTTTTGTTTTAAAAATTTACGTTTGGTGTCTTTTGGGCCAGTACAAATATTGAATCCATTCAGAAAAATTGGACTGATTTCGCAGGTTTTTTGAATTTGAATAATTTTAAATTAAAGTTTTTTGAATTTTATGATTATTAGTTTAGCAAAAAATGTAAAATAGCTAAAATAAAGACAAGATTGATATCTTGTCTTTATTTTAGCTATTTTAAATTTTTTGCTAAACTAATAATCATAAAATTCAAAAAACTTTAATTTAAAATTATTCAAATTCAAAAAACCTGCGAAATCAGTTTTTTAATGCAACAAAGTTTGAAAATAATTTTAAATTTACCTATAAACAAAAGCAAGAATATATAACCCAAGTGAAAATGTCCAGTCCAAAACTTTCAACTTACACATGATCGAATTTAATAGCAACAATCATATTTTTTGCTAATTTTTTTGTACAAAGCGATTTTGTAAAATAGTTTCAGAAAAAACATGTTTTGGTGTGAGAAATATTGCTGTGCGAGTAAATTTTTATTAAGTGCGCAGAAAACAGCTTGCGCGTGAAAAGTCAGAAGTGCAACATTTGTTGTAAAATTAAGGTAAAAAATTTACTGTCCAGTCAAAAATTCTCTTCATTTATATATTTTTGATATAAGCAATGATATTATAATATTTCCAACATATATAATATACGTCTTGTGTCTATAGGCAAATCAAACCTGGCTGACCTCAAAAACTTGCAGTAATGAATCGACTACGGGTGTGCATTGCCGGGAAATTTCATTTTTGCCGCGCTTTAGCTTTAGTACTAAAGGTTCAAAAATCGTTTAGCTTTAGCTTTAGTACTAAGCCCAAAAAAGGCTTGGTACTAAAGCACTTTAGCCTTAGCTTTTGCCAAACTGACAAATATAATAGAACTGTTCCTAAATTTTAAAAATTATCCCTTTTTTAAGGTAATTCTTAGTATTGCATTGTTAAGTTCACAGTTAAAACTCAACACTAAAGAGTTTTTAACGTTTATTGCATCAGGTTTTAGTTTTATATTTTAAAAATATTATTTTTAGATTTAATTTTACAGTTTTAAAGTTGCTCTTTGTAACTGTATTCCAGTTTTAACTTTAAATGTTAATAGCTATATCAAAAATGGTTAACTATCAGAATAGTTTTCTGAAAAAAATATCCAAAGCAACAAAACATTTAATCAACATTTTTTATTAAAAAAACACGCTTGCTGCATAATAAACTTTCCAAATGTTCATTTGAAATAGTAAAAATAAGATTATTTTAATATTAAGCACTCAGAAACTCAAAAAATCAGTATTTTCTAATGCTTAAAAGTGCGGTGCAGAGTCAAACTGCTTGTTTTCGATTTTGGCAATTTTTTCATGAAAACCTTACCCCTGCCCCCAATAGCTCACAAAAATTTTTTCAACAAAATATCTGCAGTGGTTAAGGAGTTATTACCCCTCAAAAATGGCATTTTTGGACAATTATGTACGTGACAAATCGCTCTGGAAAGTATGTATCGATGTATGGAAAATTTTGAAATCTAAAAAAGAGTCAGGGTGTGTCTTGTGGGTTTTCAAAACAAAATACTTTAGAGGTGTCAGATTTAAAATTCTGAAAGAGAGTTAGGTTAAAAAAATTGAAATATTTTCTGAGGAGAACTTAATTTTTGTCCAGGAGGGAGGTCCAAAATTTTGTGGTTAAAGGACCCCACCATACCTCTCCATTTCATGGATATAAATCTCATTAAATAATCATGTTTTTGATTGGTGAACACTTTTTTTTAGTTTTTTATGGTCATTTTTTTGGTCAATCTTTTTTGGGTGATTTTTTATTTTCCTGGCAAAAGCTAACGTTTTGCCGGACCCATACCTTTTGCCGAGCTTTTACCAGCTAATTTCAGTTTAGCCGCGCCTTAGCTTTAGTACTAAGCCCAAAAAACCCTTTAGTACTAAAGCACTTTAGCTTTAGCTTTAGTACTAATGACACCCGTAGAATCGACTATATAAAAATAAATTTATTTATTGTTCACATTCGCATTTACATTCATCCGTGGAAATGGTTGTGAGAGGAGCTAATAAAATCACTTCTAGCCAATTAGTGCTTGGGAAAAAATTAATCTCCAATGGATGCAAGATCTCCTTTTTTCATAAGCACTAATTAGCTAAAAGTGATTATATAACGTTATAACTCTGTAAAGAATATTAACACTGCACAATATTTCCGTTTAAATGGGAGAGTTTTGACTATTCTGATCGCGATTTTTGATGTAAAAAATATTTGATCTAAAAGTGATTATATAACGTTATAACTCTGTAAAGAATATTAACACTGCACAATATTTCCGTGTAAATAGGAGAGTTTTGACTATCGTGATCGCGATTTTTGATGTAAGATTCCAATGGATAGTGTGCTCTTTGTAAGAATCATAAAGGAATATCTCATACCATTTATTGAAAAAAAGTTTACAAAGCGTGCTCACGATTTGCCACCACGTCCGTATTGCTTGCAACAGGACAGTGATCCCAAGCATACAAACAAATACACAAAATAAATTTTTTAAGCTGGGTATAACAGTAGCGGACTGTCCTTTGAGTCTCTGGATTTGAATTCAATTGAAAATGTTTGGCACCACCGCACCAGTTGAAAGGCTAAATATTTTTGTATGTTAAATAAAGTTAAATAACCATTATGCAATTTGAAAATACAAGCTCAGTTTAAAGATGTCCAAGTTTTTTCAAATTTCACATTTTATTAAATAATTATTATAGTAGGTATCGACTTTAGGTTTTTTTTCTAAGCATATCCTAAGCTATAAATTGGAGTTTAAAATTTTAACTTAAACTTTAACTTTAACTTTGCTTTTAAAAGTTAAGAAAATATTTTTACAACATTAAAAATAACATTTATGGTTGAATTATATTTGGCTCACCTCGTGAATTTGTATGGGGACTAGTGATGTTCTCCGGAGCTCCGAGCTCCGGAGCGGAGCTCTGCTTTTAGGAGCTCCGGATCAACCCCCGGAGCTCCGGAGCGATCCACGGAGCACAGGAGCTTCGCGCTTTTTTATACTAAGTTCGTGAATAATTACAGAGTAATGACATCATTTATTTTGTCAAAATTTTTTTGTAAAATAATTTTTTTTCAAAACTTATTTAAAATAATAAAAATAGTCCTACGAATAGAGCTAAAGTCGTTTAAAATGTATTTAAAGCTTAAATAAACTTTAAATTGCTCATTAGAGGGACGGAGCTTCGGAACTTCGGAGCTCCGGAGCTCCTTCCGCTTTAAATCACCGGAGCTCCGGAGCATGATATTAGAGGGTAAGAACATCTCTAATGGGAACACGAGAGGATCAAATAAAATGTGCGGTTATTATGATGTGTTTTTTAAGGGATTTATAATGCGGAAGTTCTTCAATTCCCGCCTTTTTACAAAAATCTAGATTTTTTTTACAAATTAAGTAGTTTAGAACTTTCAGTCATTAGAATTTTAAAACTATTAAACAGTATTTTTAAATTTATTTTATCTTTAAAGAATACCTTCGCGGTGAAGCCAAACCTAGAAATAAACAAGAATTATATGACGGCACTAAACTCTTCTGAAATACTCGAATCTCAAAAACATTGTCGAAAATAATATATTCACCATGTACACAAGGTCGTACTTCACATTATTGAATTGCAAGGCGGTGCTACCATGTTTTAAACAACAGATTTATTGTTAAAAAATGTGCTGATTACGAACATTTTGTTTTTATTTATATTTTTGTGCAATATTACATTGTATTTTTTTATTAATTAGTCACTGGTACAATAAAATACAATTGAATAACAAATTTAGGCCTAATATATGTAACTGAACGAAGTAGATGACAAAAAAATATTTACAAAAATTTGAGATTACTTTTAATTTTAAAAACTTGAAGAAAATTTTGACTGTTAAAAATTTTAAAAAAATTATTTTACAGCATTAAAGTCTTAGCTTTAATTAAACAAAAATGTGTCTTTGTAAACTATTACGCTGGGTTGAATTATTTGCTTCCATTTCAAAAAATTATATAAATAATTAGAGTATTATGGTGCTGCGTATTATTGCAAATTATCACAATTATTACAAATCCGAAATTCACCTGTAATTAAGCGTACAAGGTTGTGGGAAATAAGTTCTATTTTGTGCAAAATTCATCGAGGAAAATAATTTATTAAAGTTGATTGTCTCCTTGCTCATGGGAAAATATCGAGAAAAGCGATTTTTGGCTCTTGTTTATTATTTAAGAAAAACTTAACAACAGAATATAGTTTTTTTGTATTAAACTATTGGGTGTTTTTATGCAATTCATTACAAACTGACAATTGAAACTTCATCACAGTCGTAAAAAAACTAGTATTTATTATACTAAAGGCTAGTTCATACTTATGCAAAAACGTCCTTTGGACAAAGTTTAAAAGACGTTTTTACATAAGTATGAACCAGCCTTAAGTCCATAATACTTGGACTAGTTTACAAAATTACACCTACAATTTTGTTGTATTATTCAAAAAGCTATGTCATCCAAAATTTTATTTCGAGCGGTAAAGGGTCTGCCAAGGATTCAGAATTAATAGAGCAAAGGGAACTTAAAGCCGTCAGCTGGAAATTTGGAGCCAAAATTAAAATTGCTAAAACCTATACCTAAGCCTAAACGAAGTTTATATTGTAAAGTAATGTAATTTTTTAAAGGTGTCGTCTAAACGTCTATGTAATTATAAAAAATAATGATACAGAATGTAATATAAACGGGTTATTTTATTCCTGAATGTAATATAACCGGCTTATTTTATTCAGAATGTATTATAATCGGGTTATTTTATTCGCGTAGAAAATTCTTCAGCGCCGAAAGCGACGCAGAAGAATTAGAAAATTATCCTCCTCTGCTCCACGAATTAATTTTTTAAGGTTTAAAATGAAGAAATCAAACATGATTTATTTATAGTTTTATTAAATATTATTCAGTTTGTTTTACGCTGCATTTAATTTTTATACTACAATTTATCCTTTGATATATTATGTGTTTTTTAAAACTGTTTTGTCGTTTTGTCTAACAAATTTTTGGGTATTTTTGAGGTCCGTTTTTATCCTGCCTCGATTTATTGATATCATATACAATCTTTTCTCGAAACCTTCCCCAACAAAAATAATTCCATCGTGTTTTTCAATAAATTTTCTTTAAAGGTACGGTACGCAGTCAAACATTTTATCTTAAATTTTGATGATTTTTAATGAAAACTTTAGCCCTGCCCGCAATAGCCCACAAAAATTTTTTTATCCAAATACACATCTCCAATGGTGTAGGAGATAATTAAGTTCCCAAAATGGGGCTTTTTCCACAATTCTTTATTTGAAAGATTACTCGATGGGTATAAAAATTAAAATTGCAAAATATGTGCTCAAAAAAGCGACTACTTTCTAATTTTATTTTATTGCTAAGATTAGCTAAAAGTTATTTTATAACGTCCTAACTCTCTAAAAATATTTAACACTAAACAATTTTCGTTTAGTGTTAAATACAGGGTGTTGACCATTGTGAAAAAAACCAAAGTTAGACATTTTTTGTAAAAAAAAAAAATTCAAATATTTTTATGTTAACTTTCTTATGTCAATAAAAATTCGAAAAAACGTATTAACAAAGGCTAAAACTCCATTAAAATTCACGCGAACTCAACTCACTACTAACCGCCAGGAAGCGCAATCTCGCTCAGATTTCGCAAACATTATCTTTAAGGTTGGTTCATACTTATGTAAAAACGTCCTTTGGACCAAGTCCAAAGGACAAAACCAGTGTATAAACGTATGAAAAAACGTCCTTTGGACTTTGTCCAAAGGACGTTTTTACATAAGTGTGAACCAGCTTTTACCCGACAAATCATTGCCGTCATTTTGTATTTTTAGCAAAAAAAATCGAGGGTTGTTTTTACGGGAATGGCAAACTCTTAACGAACACTGTTTTGCAAATTATAATTCGAATTTTATAACACAATCAAATATGTTTTGAATAGCTTTAAAATTGTTCTTTTTAAAGCAAAATAAGAATAATAAAATTTGCTGATTATTTTTAAAGTTATAATGATAAATGATAAAAATGGAAAGGTTCAAACTTTTTGTTTTTGAAGTGATTTCATTTTTTTTTTGTTTTTATCTATTTGTTAGGAATTTTCTGCTTAATAAATTGTTTAGAGTGCTTTATTAGATCATTTTTTAATGTAAAAAATAATGAAAATGATACAAGTGTAGTACTTTCTGCCTGCAAAATCGTTTTTGAGTTAAATGCTCAGCTCGATTCGAGATTAAGTTTGCCTAACATTTTAGCCTATACTAAATGTTCTGGCGAAAAAATCAAAGATTTTTTGTACAGAAAACGCAATATCTCGATAAATACTGCCTCAATCTTAACAATCTAGGAATCAAATTAAAGTAGAAAGTAGCCGTTTTTTTAGTGTACTTTTGTAACTTAAATTTAAATACCCATTCAGCTATCTTTCAAGCACAGCATTGTCGAAAAAACTCCATTTTTGGAGCTGCTGAACCACTTGAGATATTTTGATGAAAAACTTTTTGTGGGCTATTGGGGTCAGGGGTAAACTTCTCACGAAAAATCATTAAAATCGAAGACAAAAAGTTTGACTCCGCAGGCACCTTAAAGTAAATAGTACTATAAAAGAAAAAAATATTCGGGGTTTTATTTAAAAGATTTTGTTACAAATGGATGGAAAATATTCGTTCCTTAACGTCGGATATGTGTACATTTTTATATTATTGGGTTTAAAAAATCGAAAATAAAAATTGTAAAACTTTTACTTAAAATCCATATAGCATAACCGAAGCTGATTTGTTTTCTTCTTTGTCTTTGTTTAAGCAATTTTGCCAAATTATCCATTTTTTTTTTCATTTAAGGGCGGTTCACACTGAACTGGCAGCTGATTGGTGACTCACAGCGCAAACGCTTCATACCGCAGCAACAATGACCGTGTAATGATGTAACGGCAATTCACAATCCACTGCCACTCCGGTGTGAATCGGCCTTTAAATTTTTTTTAATTTAACACATGTTATTGTTCGGGTGATTTTAAATATTGACACAAGCTTGAGTTTAAAAGCGTGTTCACGCTACATTATATTGTGACGTGGTACGTCTCTTTATAAAATGATGATTCAAGACATTGTATGGTAAATAAGTCCTTTTATAAAGGGATGATTCAAGACATTGTACGGTAGATACGTCCCTTTATAAAGGGATGATTCAAGACATTGTACAGTAAATACGCCCCTTTATAAAGGGATGATTCAAGACATTGTACGGTAAATACGTCCCTTTATAAAAGGATGATTCAAGACATTGTACGGTAAATACGTCCTTTTATAATAGGGGGATTCAAGACATTGTACGGTAAATACTCCCTTTTATAAAGGGATGATTCAAGACATTGTACGGTAAATACTCCCTTTATAAAGAGATGATTCAAGACATTGTACGGTAAATACGTCCCTTTATAAAGAGATGATTCAAGACATTGTACAGTAAATACGTCTCTTTATAAAGGAATGATTCAAGACATTGTACGGTAAATACGTCCCTTTATAAAAGGATGATTCGAGACAATGTACGGTAAATATGTCCCTTTATAAAGGAATGATTCAAATCATTGTACGGTAAATACGTCCCATTATAAAGGGATGATTCTAGACATTGTACGGTAAATACATCCCTTTATAAAGGGATGTTTCAAGACATTGTACGGTAAATATGTCCCTTTATAATAGGGGGGATTCAAGACATTGTACGGTAAATATGTCCCTTTATAAAGGGATGTTTCAAGACATTGTACGGTAAATACGTCCTTTTATAATAGGGGGATTCAAGACATTGTATGGTAAATACTTCCTTTTATAAAGGGATGATTCAAGACATTGTACGGTAAATACGTCCCTTTATAAAGAGATGATTCAAGACATTGTACGGTAAATACGTCCCTTTATAAAGGGATGATTCAAGAATTTGTACAGTGAATACGTCCCTTTATAAAGAGATGATTCAAAGACATTGTACGGTAAATACCCCCATTATAAAGGGATGATTCTAGACATTGTACGGTAAATACTCCCTTTTATAAAGGGATGATTCAAGACATTGTACGGTAAATACGTCCCTTTATAAAGAGATGATTCAAGACATTGTACAGTAAATACGTCTCTTTATAAAGGAATGATTCAAGACATTGTACGGTAAATACGTCCCTTTATAAAAGGTTGATTTGAGACAATGTACGGTAAATACGTCCCTTTATAAAGGAATGATTCAAATCATTGTACGGTAAATACGTCCCGTTATAAAGGGATGATTCTAGACATTGTACGGTAAATACATCCTTTTATAAAGGGATGTTTCAAGACATTGTACGGTAAATATGTCCCTTTATAATAGGGGGGATTTAAGACATTGTATGGTAAATATGTCCCTTTATAAAGGGATGTTTCAAGACATTGTACGGTAAATACGTCCTTTTATAATAGGGGGATTCAAGACATTGTATGGTAAATGCTTCCTTTTATAAAGGGATGATTCAAGACATTGTACGGTAAATACATCCCTTTACAAAGAGATGATTCAAGACATTGTACGGTAAATACGTCCCTTTATAAAGGGATGATTCAAAAATTTGTACAGTGAATACGTCCCTTTATAAAAAGATGATTCAAAGACATTGTACGGTAAATACCCCCATTATAAAGGGATGATTCTAGACATTGTACGGTAAATACGTCCTTTTATAAAGGGATGATTCAAGACATTGTACAGTAAATACTTCCTTTTATAAAGGGATGATTCAAGACATTGTACGGTAAATACTTTCCTTTATAAAGATGTGATTCAAGACGTTGTACGGTAAATACGTCTCTTTATAAAGGGATGATTCAAGATATTGTACGATGAATGAAAATGCCCATAACGGTACAGTGATAGCGCGACCAGGGAAAGAACAAGCCTAGAAATCAAAGAAAAGAGATCAGGGGCCTATTTTATAAAAATTGCATATAATTATTTTACCGCTGTAAATTAATAAACGCATATTTTTCTTTTGTATTTTTAATTAAAAAGTATATTAATAAAATTGCGTTTAGAATTTAAGAAATTACATCTCTGTAAATTTCGTAAATTCCACAGTTACATACGTATTTTTTAATTAATAAAATAAGAAGAAATTAAATGCGTTTATTAATTTACAATTACATGTATCTTTATGAAATAGGCCCCAGGGTTCCAATTGTGGTAGAGTAATTTTCTTTGTTGCCAAAAATCGTCGTCTTATTTCGTCTCCTGTAGCAGTACGGGTCGTCACAATATGTGTACGATTAGAAAAGACAAAAAGTAAATTTTTAAATAGAGACTAAAACTAGACTTTTAGGTATGAGAGGGACACATGATTGCACCTGATTCGATTTCTCCAGGTTCTCCTTATGTATTCTATATGCACCTGTCTAATTTAAAAAAAGAATTAATAAAGTTCGAATATCATCAAAAAATTTTTGAGTTGAATTTTTTTCTTTGTATCTTCAGAGCTTTTAGTTTTACCGAGAAGCTGTTGACTTGCTTTTAATATTTTTGTGGAAAACAGGTTAATTCCTATTTATCAATTTTTCTTAAGGTCAGAAGACTATGAAAGCTATGAAGCCATAAAAGTTAATTTAATAAGTCAGGTGAAAAAATTGCAAAAACTGAGAAAAAAAACAACGCATTAAGAAATGAGATGTTTTTTTAGATCTGTAAAAAATACATAAAGTGTGGTTTCCTTAGAGAAGATTGTTTAATTTCCTCAAAGGAAGCGACCAAAGATTGTTCTGGAATCTTTTAAATAAAGCATGCTTATGTTTATTCATTTAACATATTTGATTTTTTAATATGCTTAAACGGCTTGTTATACGTTGAGCAATACTATGGTTTAAGACCACATAAAACGTATCGCTTATTTGGAAAAATTTTATTGTAAGACGGGAGTTTCACTAATTTTTTAATAGACCTACGATAAATAAAAAAATCGTAAAAGGTACTAATTAAGTAAGCGGATCCTTTCCCGTTAAAAAATTCGTAGAAAATTACTAATTTCTACGTTATATTAACCAATCACTTTTAAGAGAGTAGCAAAAGACGAAACAAAGTTTCGAAAAAAAGCCTTATATTAAAAAATGCTAATTATATAAATATCATTATTATACAAGTATTTATTCTAATTTTTTTATTCTATTTCTATTCAAATTTTTTTCTTACATAAAAATGGTTATTTTTCTATCTTAAAGCATATTTTTATAAACAAAAATTAGTTTAAATTGCTTTAAACATAAACATTTATCCTAAATTTAATTTGACTAAACTAAATTGATAATAAATATTAAAAATGTCAGTCTTCAATATTACATTTTTTACAAAACGCCTTTTATATTTAAATTTAATTATACAAATGGTATATGACTTTTAGTGTTAGTATTAAGAGATTTTTGTTTTGTTTTTTTTAAATCAGTATAACTCATTTCGCCAAAAAATTGCAATAAAACTTGATAAATCTATAAAATCAAGAAAAACATCATGTTGTAGTTTGACTTATTCAATAAAACATTTGTAGTTGAAATATGATTGTTTATATCCACTATCATTTTTACACGCCATGAGGCTTTACATTTATTTTTTAATTAAAAACCCTAATTTTATCTGAAATTCATATGTTAGCTAAATCAAGTGTTTTGCGGTATGTGTTTTTGGTTGTCTATGTGTTTTACAGTTTTAAATTTAAAATTTTATCCCGGGGGTTGGGTGGGGGTATTCAGCCCCTTTCAAGTCGTCCTGAAAGGACCCATTGCTGCTGTTCTGCCCTTTGACCTCATTTGAGGGCTCTATCCATCCATAGCCCCCATTTCTGCGGACTACGGTCATTTGTTTCTGTACTTACGACATACAATCCTCCTAAAATCTATGCTATACGTTAAGTATATTTTAAACATTCGCCAGGCTCACAAATGCTCAATACCAATTGGTACTCACATATATTTAATTGTGAGTACTCAGGCTCAAGCTCACAATTAATTTAATTTTGAGTACTAAGCATAGGTGGGCAGGGGGGGGGGTTGGGGGGGGGTTATACCCCCCAAAATTTCGGATTTTGCTGACACCCCCCCCTTAAATTTGGGGTAGTCGGGGACACCCCCCCCCAAATTCGCCTCCCAAAGAAAAATTTTTAAATGTTATAAAAGGACTAAAAAATTTTTCCGCGCTTCGCGCGAAGTGTTTATTACCTTATTTCCCCGTTCATTACCTTTTATTACCTTTAAATTCCCCCGCTACGCGGGCAGTTTAAATTGGCAATTTATCTTAGTTTTTCAATTGAAATTCGATTATCCCATTCAGTAGTTAGGCATACATGTTTAATAAAACTACTATAAACACTATTATCCTTTTTTTTAACGTTTTAAACACATGTTATAAATGTATAGTATAGCTATAAAAAACCTTAAATTTTGTAATTAGTATCATTTGGAATTAAAATTTCTAGTGTATTTTAGCGCCTCAAATTATAAATTTTCTCCTCCAGGGGGCATTGTTCCCCCCCAAACCCCCCTGACTGAATTTTTAAGATCACAGAAAATTATGTAGAAATTAGGTAAAAAAACAAAAGTAAAATGTATGTTCACGCGATCACCAGGAGACGATTTTTAAGCCGTTTTTAGTATATATTTTAAAAGATTTTCGCCTCCGGCGGCTGGGGGACACCCCTCAGACCCCCGGCCGACGCTCTGGGTCGGCTGGCGCCGCTATGCGGCGCAGGCGGCGGCGCTTTGCGCCGCTTTGACAACACTTTTTCTTTTCCCCCAGACCGACGCCCCTAAAATGAAATCCTGACTGCGCCATTGCACATTATTATTAAAAGAATTAAAAAAATAAAATTTATAAGTTGCAATAAGGTCTTATTTTAATCTTACACAGTTTTAAAGCATTTATAAGCTTGTTTTACGTTTTTTTACGCGTTTTGAGCTCAATTTAAGGCAGCGCGGAAATATTGGCTACACCCCCCCCTCAAAATTTGGGTCTTGCTGGACACCCCCCCTAAAATCTGACCCCCCCCCCATCCCCCCCCCCCCAAAATCCGAGAGGCTGCCCACCTATGGTACTAAGTAATGCTCAGCTCACAATTAAAATCTGGTGCTCAATGCATCCCTAGTGATTACTTTACTTTAATTTAGGTGAAAGTGAAACATCAAGCGTGAAAAGTGGTACTGGCCCAACCGGAAATGCTTCATAACGTATATTTCATCGTTACTATGACACAAAAAGTCAGAATCAGTTTAAAATCAACGTGACTCTGACTTATTTTGTTTAGATTATTTGTGCTCAAAAATATAAAAAGAATCACAGTTATGAAAATTTTATGACGCTTCTGACTCATTGTGCCAGAGTATCGACGAACGTATATTTGTTAAAAAATATGGATAAACATGATATAAGTGGCTGCTGTGAAATTAATGGTTCTATTTTACCCGAGGTAAAAATGTTGCATCTACTTAACGACATGTCCGAATGGTGCATTGATCAAGAGCACATAATTACAGACCTGTGCACTGCCGCCCCGGGGCTTTATTGGTCGGGGGGCAATTCTAAAACAGGGGGCACGAGGGGCAAATTTTTTGAAAGGGGGGGGGCAATAAAACGGGGAGGCAAGCAGGGGAGAAAGGGAGAAAGAAAAGAAAGAGAAAAAAAGAAGGGAAAAGAGAAAAAAAAGGACAAAAAAGCGAAAATAAGTAAAAATAGGTCTAAACTGGCTTAAAATACATTGAAATAGGCTAAAAACTGCAAAAAAATCGCAATGATGGCGTCATTATAAGTCAAAAATGGCGTCATAATTTAAAGTACTTTTTCATTTTTCGGCGGGGAGGGGCAAATCCTCCAATAAAGCGAGGGGGCATTTTCAGACCGTGGACAGGTCTGTAATTAAATTAAAGAAATTTATTATGATTAAATTTTTCTTTAAATTAAATTTCTTAAATTAGGGGGAGGGGGTTAAATTCCGAGAAACGCAAAATACCCATATCGTTTTTTTCTGGAGTGCATTTTACCCATATCGTTTTTTGATTTTAAGGAAAAATAGGTAATAAACGCTAATTTTAGGTCAAAAAGCCCTTTTTATTGCATTTTTGAGTATTTTATTGCTTAAAACATTCATTTTGAACTCAAAATTAAATTTGAAGGCAGTTAGAAGTCATTTTAAAGACTTTTTTCTTCATTTTTCCAAAATTGGGGGGGGGGTAACCTTTTCTCCCCCCACTTGTAAATGGGGGGTTAAACCCCCCCCCCTTCTTAGAATTTAGTGGGGGTTAACCCCCCCGTGCCCATGTATAGTTCCGCAGTTCCGCCTATCACTAATTTATTGTGTACAGAATCTTCTGATAAGAACATAATACGTATTAAATGTAAAGTTATAAAAGGTTATCAGATAGCTCAACAATATCTCTCAAATGCTAATAATTTATATTGACTTAATTTAGAGACTCTACTATTTTGTTTTATATGTTTATATCATTCTTATTTATAAATTGTGGAAATTAAAGCTTGTGAATGCTGAAGCTGTGATTTGCAATAATAAAAATTATTTTAAATTGTGTTTTTTAGCAGTTCGAACGGGCTAAATATCAAGTGCCCGTTGAAAGGTAGAACCAACGAGCAACAATATAATTTTAATTGTATTCGTTTTTAAATGATTCGCATATCAAATTCAAAAAATCTAAATTTTACAAATTAAATTTTACAACGATTTTTTAATACTAAAAGAACTTCTGAAACTTGATTTTCTGTTTTGCGAAACACGATAGAAAACTGGAAAATTTTACTTATGTTTCCTTACATCTTCACAAGATAAACTTTCCATTTAGTTTTTAAGTAAATTTGCAGATAAAAACAGCTTCAATAAAGTTTTATTCGAAACGTTTCGAAGCCATTACGTGCTCCTGTTTTTCAAGGTTCTAAAAATAGGAAAACAACGTATTATTTTGAATTTTAACAGTAATGAAACGTGTCTTAAACCGTAACAAAATAAAGTTAACAACATGACGCCTGTTTTTATGTTTTCATAACAAAACTTTTGCATTGAAGAAGGCATTGTTCCATCTCAGAATTCGTGATCACGCCATATATGTTTTGCTTCGTGGGATAGGTTGTCGGAGGAGCAGCGGCAAAACAGGGCTTCAAAATGAAGGTGGGAATATGGCTAAAAGAATGCCCCGCGGGCGGGTTATTAGAAAGGCGCGGGCGCGTTATTAGACATAAATGCAGGCGTTCCTTTATGCGCGCGGTGCCCTTTGATGCGCAGGGTATTCCTTCTATTTAAAACAATGGATTTTGACCAGGGTGTCTTGGATAAAATGATTAAAAAATCCCTATTTCGGCCTTTTTTAAATGGTCTAAAGGTAAAAAACTGTTACAAGGTTTTGAACGCAGAATAAAGTTTGGTCAAAAAATATTTGAAATCGACAAGAAAAACTTTTTACTGCGTTTATGTGTTTATTCTAACACACATTCTTTTTTGTGGAAAATTTAGTTTTTTTAAATAAAACTGCAAAACCAAAAGACAAAACCATGTATATGCAATTTATCAAAAAAACTTTAAGTCCTGTATAAAGAATGGCGTCCATATACGTCATTGAATAAAATGCCTTTTGAATAGTTTTAAAAATGTCATAAGTCCTGTATAAAGAATGGCGTCCATATAAGCCATTGAATAAAATGCCTTTTGAATAGTTTTGAAAATGTCACATTTCTTTGATTCATGTCATCATAATGACATATTTTTCATTAATTCGCGTGAATTTAAATAGATATTTATTTACGTGAAGTTAGGTAAAATGAATTGTTCCATTATTAAATTAAAACATACTAGCAATCGTATTTATTACTTCATTCAGTTACGTATTGCTAAAAAATTATGTTTTAAATTTAATAATGGAACAATTCATTTACCTAACTTCACATTAATAAAATATTGTATTTTAAATTCACGCGAATTAATGAAATATATATTAATTATGAATTGACATGAATAAAGAAAATGTGACATTTTCAAAACTATTCTTGGAAAAGGCATTTTATTCAATCGTTTATATCAACACCATTCTTTATACAGGACTTATGACATTTTTAAAATTATTGGCAAAAGGCATTTTATTCAAATAAGACATATATGGACGCCAGCTCTCTTTATACAAGGACTTAAAGATTTTTGATAAATTGCATAATGTTTTCCATGGTTTTGTCTTTTGGTTTTGCTCTTTGATTTAAAAAAACTAAATTTTCTATAAAAAAGAATGTGTGTTAAGAAATAAACACTTAAAAATGCAGTAAAAAGTTTTCTCTTCAATTTCAAATATTTTTTGACGAACTTATTATTGGTCGAAACCCTAGTTTTTATTACAACCATTAAAAAGGCCAACAATTTTAATAGCTTTTACCCTGAGCACCTCGTTCGAAATCCATACCTTCTAAATCGAAGGATCCCCTTGCGCATCAAAGGGCACCGCGCGCATAAAGGGAACGCCTGCATTTATGTCTAATAACGCGCCCGCGCCTTCTTAATGCCGCAGCAAGCATCTTTAGCCATATTCCCATTATTTCATTTGAAGCCCTGTTTTTGCCGCTGCTCCTTCCGACAACCTGTGCCACAGAGCCAGAACGTATATGGCGTGATCCGCAAAATTAAGAAGAGTGGAACAATGCCTTCTTTCAATGCAAAAGTTTTGTTATGAAAACGTGAAAACAAGCATTCATGTTGTTAACTCTTGTTTTACAGCTTTTAAGACACGTTTCATTACTGTTAAAGTCAAAATAATCGGTCTTATTTTCAACCTTGAAAGACACGAGAGCACGTAATAACTTGAACGTTTTCAATTGAAAAAACTTATTGAAGCTGTTTTTATCTCCAAATTTGCTTAGAATCTAAATGGAAAAGTTATCTTTCGTGAAGATGTAAGGAAACATAAGTAGAATTTCCAGTTTTCTATCATGTTTCGCAAAACAGAAAATCAAGTTTCAGAAGTTCTTTTAGTATTAGAAAATCATTGTAAAATTTGATTTGTAAAATTTAGATTTTTTGAATTTAATATGCGAATCATTAAGAGACAAATTCAATTAAATATTATATTGTTGCGTTGGTTCTACCTTTCAAACAGGCACTTGATATATAGCCCGTTTCAAACTGCTAAAAAACACAATTTAAAATAATTTTTATTATTGCAAATCACACTAAGCATTCACCAACTTTAATTTCCACAATTTATGATAAGAAAATGATATCAACATATTAAAACAAAATAGGTCGAGTCTCTAAATTCAGTTTGGATATTAATTAATCAACATTGATTAAAATTTGAGTGTAGCTGTGATAACCTTTTATAACTTTACATTTAATACATATTATGTTCTTATCAGAAGATTATGTACACAATAAATTAGTGAATAGGCGGAACTGCGAACTATACATGGGCACCGGAGGGTTAACCCCCACTAAATTCTAAGAAGAAGATTTAACCCCCATTTAAGTGGAGGAAAAAGTACCCCAGATATTGGAAAGATGAGAGAAAAAATTCTTTTTAAATAACTTACTAACTGCCTTTCAAATTAATTTTTAGACTTCAAAATGAAATGTTTTAGCAATCAAGTACTTAAAATGCAATTAAAAGAGGCTTTTTGACCCTAAAATTAGCGTTTATTACCTATTTTACCTTAAATTAAAAACACGATATGGGTAAAATGCACTCAGAAAAAAACAATATGGGTTATTTTGCGTTTACTTAAACTCAGCCCCCCTCCCCCTAATTTGGTGGATTGATTTAAAGAAAAAAAAATTTAATCAGTGCAATAAATTTCTTAATTTAATTTACAACCTGTCAGCGAGTCTGAAATATGCCCCCTCACTTTATTTGGAGGATTTGCCCCTCCCCCACCCGAAAAATGAAAAAGTACTTTAAATTATGACGCCATTTTTGACTTATAATGACACCATCATTGCCGATTTTTTTGCACTTTAGCCTACCTTTCAATGTATTTTAAGCCAGTTTAGACCTATTTTTACTTATTTTCGCTTTTTGTTCTTTTTTTTCTCTTTCCTTCTTTTTTTCTCTTTCTTTTCTTCTCTCCTTCTACCCCCTGCTTGCCTCCCCGTTTTATTGCCCCCCCCCTTCAAAAAATTTGCCTCCTCGTCCCCCTGTTTCAGAATTGCCCCCCCGACACAATAAAGCCCCGGGCAGCGGTGCACCATGGTCTGTAATTATGTGCTCTTGATCAATGCACCATTTCGGACATGTCGTTAGATTAGAATGCAGCATTTTTCACTCGGGTAAAATGAGACCATACATTTACAGCAGGCACACTTCTGTTGCATGTTTGTCCATATTTTCTAACAAAATAGTACATTCGTCGATACTCTGGCACGATGAGGTAGAAGCATACATGTGAGACTATTTTACATGACTAACTGATTCTTTTATATATTTTCAACACAAAATAATCTAAACAAAATAAGTCAGGAGTCACGTAATTTTAAGCTGTGTCGCTTCTTGGTAGTAGGGCGCTTGTTGCCTTCTAAAGCCTTCCTTGGGCGAGGTACAGCTTTCAGGCTGGTGTTCAGCTTCACCTGGTCCGCTAGCTGGTCAGCTGGGTAGGTTGAGCGATTTTCTCATTGAGCTGAGCATCTTGTACATAGTAGGCTTTTTGGGCGTTTGGTAGCGTTGAGATTTTCAGAGTGTCCGGCGAGACCCAATTTTGAGGGGGTGTACCCAATATTTTCACGCTGCAAAATAACTACGAAACGCGTAAAAAAACGTAAAACAAGCTTATCAATGCTTTAAAACTGTGTAAGATTAAAATCAGACCTTATTGCAAACTATAAATTTTATTTTTTAATTCTTTTAATAATAATGTGCAAGGCCATAAACTTCATTTTCAGCCGTGGTCTGGGGGAAAGAAAAATGTTGTCAAAGCGGCGCAAAGCGCCGCCGCTCGCCGCGTAGCGGCGCCGGCCCGACGCACAAAGCGTCGGGGAGTTGGGGGGTGTCCCGGCACCGGAGGCGAAAAATATTTTAAAATATATATCTAGAACGGCTTGAATGGTCTCCTAGTAATCACGTGACATGCATTTTTACTTTGTTACCTAATTTCTACATAATTTTCTGTGATCTTAAAAATTCGGTCAGGGGGGTTTTGGGGGGAACAATGCCCCCTGTGGAGGAAATTTATTGATTTAAGCGCTGATACACTGAAAATTTAATTGCAAATGGGTATTAATTACAAAAATTTAAGGTTTTTTTTATAGCTATACTATACATTTATAACATGTGTTTAAAACGTTAAAAAAAGGATAATAGTGTTTATAGTAGTTATTGAACATGTATGCCTAACTACTGAATGGATAATCGAATTTCAATTGAAAACTAAGATAAATTAAGTTAAAGCTGCCCGCGTAGCGGGAATTAAAGGTAATAAAGGTAATGAACGGCAAATAAGGTAATAAACACTTCGCACGAAGCG
>JASAMX010019918.1:0-14634 GCA_030248175.1 Microlaimidae sp. YZB2_3 | reverse complement strand
TGTCCCTCTACTTCGTTCATTACATATACTTAAGCCTCTGAGGCAGCAAAATTTCCGATGGAGGCAGGTAAAAACGGTTTTTCTCAAATAAAGTCCCCCGTTCTTACCGGGTTATATCCACTAGGCAATATGTCAACAGAATATCGCTAACTTTATAGGGTTGTGGCTCCTTAAATAGAAGACGTCTGTGAGGTGAAACGTCCCTTCTTCGTGAATTAATGACTCGCAACTAGTGACGAGTATAAGAGACACCGTAAAGTAAGTTACAATTAGCCCGCCGGACTGAGAAGAACAGGCCTGGAATTCAAGGAAAGAAGACGCGGGTTCGAATCCCGATGTGGGTATTTTTGTGTGTCTCCAAAAATATCGTCATCTTATCTCGCCTCCAGTTATGGATCGTCACAAGTCGTGGAAGTGTAACACATGCAGAACATGTACTGTCCAGCATAATATTGCCCACCACTTATGAAACAAAATGTTTATGGTATTTTACAAAAAAGTATTATTTGCAAAATTATTTTTTTCGAGATATTAAGCAGAATGTGTTTTTTTCTCTTTGTGCCTTTAGAAAATGAGAAGCCCGTTTGACAAGTGTCAAGGTGGTTAACATTATGAAAGTAAAAATCTAAAACGACTAGCCATTTTTTTTTTAATTTTAGAAAAAACATGAAGTCGTCTTGATTGGGCAAGTAAAAGAAATTAAATAATCCAAGGAAAGTGTGCGTGTATGTTTTTTTTCTTTCAAATCAATAGAATTCGATTAAATTCAAACTTTTTTGCATATCAGATTCAAACCGCATAAAGAAATGAAATCTTTAGACTAATACTTAAGAATTTTACATTTTAAGAATTTGTAAAATATTTTACATACAAGTGGTCCGTGTCAGTTAAATAGCTTTTATACAAATTTCTTTCTATGTTTCGGCTTCATTTGCTATATTTTGTTGAAGTAAGAAAGTACATCTTGCACCAAAAAGCATGCTTTCAACTAAATTCTTTTTAGATTTCCACTCACTGTGGTCCAATTATGTCACCAAGTTAAAGATCAGACACCGTTCCGCTGAAGAAGTGTTTATCAATTGTTTTTTTTTTAAAAACTTACTATGTAACAGTATGCTCTTCTTTGTCTTCTTTTTAAATCTTACAGATTTTTTCGTTTAAATAGAATAAATTCTATTTTCGCAGTTTGGTAAAACTTTGTTTTAAATGTGCGGTGCGGAGTCAAATTTTTTGTCTTCGATTTTGATAATTTTTTGTGAGAACCTTACCACTGTCCCCAATAGGGTTTAGGGTCGATGGAGCCGAGGGAACATGGAGCCCAAAATAAAAATCGCTAAACCCTATACCTAAGCCTAAGCAAAGCCGAAAAAAAGACCAAAAAATTTTCCGACTGCTCCAAGTTCCCTACTTGTGGCTCTAAAGACCCCGTACCCCCAATAGCCAACAAAATTTTTTTCAACAAAATATCTTCCGTGGTTCAGGAGTTATGGCTTCCCAAAATGGTGTTTTTCGCAATTTTGTACGTAAAAGATTGTTCAATGGATATAATAATTATGGTTAAAAATTTTGCACTCAAAGAAAGCGGCTAATTTCTACTTTAATTTGGTATATTAATTGTAAAGATTGGTGCAATATTTGTTAAGATATTGCGTTTCCCGTACGAAAAACCCGCGATTTTTTGCTAAAAATAGCTAAAAAATCGCGGGTTTTTTGTACGAGAAACACAATATCTTGACAAATACTGCACCAATTTTAACGATCAAGGTATTAAATTAAAGTAGAAAGTAGCCGCTTTCTTCAAGCGCATAATTTCTAACTTAAATCATTATAACCATTGAGCAATATTTCACGTTAAGAATCGTCGAGAAACACCATTTTTGGGGGGTCCGGGTCATAACTCCATGGGACATCTTTTGTTAAAAAAATTTTTGCGGGCTATTCGAATTAGAGGCAGGGGTAAGATTTTTACAAAAAAATCATCAAAATCGAAGACAAAAAGTTTGGCTCTGCTCTGCACCGCACCTTTAAAGGTAGTTAAGTAGGCACGTAACAGTTAACAGTGTATTCGGAGGTCAGCTTCGAAAATGTCTTTTATTAAATCAAAATTTAATATTCTTGATATCAATAATAAATCATCCCAAAAAAACGACCACTTTGAAAAATCCTGTTAATTTAATAATGGAGAAGGAAATAGTTGAAAGTTTTTACGGTCTGTAATTTTCGGTAAAAAAAGATAATGTATTTTCCTGTCTTATCACGTATAATTTGGCGTTTTTCCTTTATCAATTTAATTATGTTTTCTGTTTAGCTGGCATGTCTTACCCTCTATAGAATTAATTGTTATGCCAAGCTAGTCCTACTTCGACGACTAATATATGCGCGTTTTGCCGTATCATTCATTATCAATAGTAAATTTCGATTTGAATAATAAAACCTTTTTTTTGTCGACTTTAAAAATTACCTTTAATTTATTAGCCTTTACGTGCACTATCCCAAAATTTACAATGTAAAAAATATCCTAAGGCAATATCAAGCTTATACAATAATAGACGGTACAAATGTGTCACAAGGCAATTAGCCCTGTGTTGCACGTGCAGCACACCAACTTTAAAAAAAGGAGGCAAATTTTCACATTTTTCTTCTGATTATTTTTTGCTCCAAAAAAATGGTCGCTACTATTTAAGTTTTTAATTTTATTGATTATTAATTGATCAAAATATTGAATTCAAAAAATAAATATTTTGACGCAAAATGAAAGCCAAATTAACAACAATAAAACTCAGTTCTGAACGAAGTGAAAAGTAATAACACGTCTACAAAAAAATTCGCGATATAAGGCAGCCGTAAAGGCTGGTTCACTACGGAGTGACAAGTGACAACATTTACGCTCGCATTTACACGGTTACATCGTCTATTGTTGCTGCGGTGTGATTCTTTTGCCACTTGTCACTCCCGTTTCAACTAGGAGTAACTGTCAAAAAGAATGTATTAAAACTGAAACCACCCACAAGCCACAGGAGCATTACCCAAAGAGGGGACAATGCCAAAAATTTTTTTGTTAAATCAATAACTTGTACCTTTGTGATTATAGAAACCACCCTTTTGCTTAAAATCGAGCTTCACAGTTAAGGAGTTATAGTTATAGAGGCAGATCGGCCGGATGTTGCGTCAATTTCAAAAAATTATAGTATTTCTATTTTTATTTGAATCGAATCTTAAAAATTATATATAAAAATACGTGAATCGAATGCTCATTAACGAACTTTCAGTAAGATCACTTCTGGCTAAATTTTAAGTACTTTAAGTACAGATAATTAAAATATAAAAAAAAACTACCGATGAGTTTTTGGGTGTTTTTACAGTTTTTTGACATTTATTTTAGTATCTTGTTAAAAAATGTTTATCGTTTTTATAAATAATAAGAGATCTTTGATATTTTATTTATAATAAATCAATACCATTAACTTCATATTTTCATTTTTATTGAGCAAATATATTTTAAAATTGACGTTTTTTAACAAAAAGTTTTAAGTTATTGGAAATCAAAAATATTAAAAAATGGGCTAGTGTTGATTTGTTTGTGTTTGTCTCACTTTTGGGCATTGTTTCTATCTATGTGCATATAAATGGGTTTTTTTCTGTTTATGTGGTCAAAAAACCTCTGCCAAACTAAATTTAATATTTTTAGTTATACAAAAAAAGTATAAACATGTGTGTGCTTTCCTTTTAACATATATTTATCTAAATGCATTATTGTCTAGACAAATCTTTGTTTTACATTTTGTTCTCGTGATTTTAACGAATCATTCTTATAAATCATTAGTAGATTAGGCAGGGGGCAACAAGGTTACTTACTTCTTAAAACGTTTTTTTTACCTATTATTAATAAAAATAAAAATGTTAATGGCAGACCTCTTGCAAAAAAATTGTCAAATAAAAAAAGAGAGACCGTCCAGAGAACTTTCCCTAATAAGATATGTTAAGAATGAATTGCGCTTAGGAAATTTCGAGTGCGAATCGTCCACAAAAATTTCGAGTGCGAATCGTCCACAATTAAGTAGGTTTGATAAGAATTGCGTTTAAAAAACTCTTGGAAGCGAATTGGGGAGGGAGCAAACTGTCCAGGGAGCGAATTGCCCCGGGAGCGAACTGTCCAGAAAGCAAATTGTGCTGGGAGTGAATTGTCCAGAAGCAAATTGTCCCCGGAGCGAATTTGCGGGAGCGAATTGTCCCCAATTCTATTAGAAGCTATAGGCCACTATTTTTTTCAACCAAAAAACAATAGGCAGGTATAGTGTTTAAAGAACGATTTTTTCAAACAAAATACTTCAAAAAATTTCAACAAAATTTTTATTTTCATCAACTGACAATAATTTATGTTTTTACCTGAACAATTTAACGAAAATGCCACTTGATTAGCTATCATTTCATTTTTGATACACCTGATGTTTTCACAGTAAACAAGCCGCCCTGAAAATTTTGCTGCAGGCTGCTAAGCTACGATTTTTTTATTAGGTGCAAAAGGGTTTATTAGAAGTAGGCCACTACTAAAGTCTGGGGTACTATTTGAAGAAATACGGTAATTCAACCATAGAAATCATAGTGTTTTCTAGCTTGCATTTTCACTTTGTTTTTTAAGATTAAAAATGAATTCTATCAGGGTGAAAATAGTTAGGTGGTAAAGTAACCACTCGTTGTTTGAGAAAATATCACGCGGAGAGAAACACGTGACGCAACTTAATAATAATTAGTTACATTATCACTGACAACTTTTTTTAATTACTTTTATTTTCGCGCGTTCATTCTTTCTTCTGGCGGCGTGGATCCGGTATATCCGGCCATTTTTGGATCCGGTCCGGTCCGGCCGGATCTTTTTTTTTAAACCGGATCTTGGCCGGATCTGAGTTTTTTTACATGAATATAATAAAATTAATTTTATTTCATCTTATTTTGACACTCCCAACAAAAATTTTGACTTATGCTATTATCCCGCGATGGGATAAATGTTTTGACCCATGGCCATGATGGGTCTTTTTGTTTTTTGGTTGTGTCTGTGATTTTGTTAATTATATTTAATTTAATTCCTAAGCTTTTTATGTATTTATTTGTTTTGTATTGTGTATATTTTGTTTTTTTTTAAATTTATATTACCCACAAATTAGTTTTTAGTCTATATACTTAAGTATATGCAAATTTCTTTCTTGTTGCCTTTTAATAGAGTTTAAACAATAAATTGTTTTTATCATTTTTTTAATCAAATAACTGTTTAAAATTATTGTTTAACTACTCTATTTTACGCATTTTGGTTTTATTTTTATTTTTGAAAAATTATAGTTAAAGGCTCAGCTAGAACATTTGCTAAAGGTTTTAAAAATAAGGCTAGTATACTATCAGGGGATCGTGACAGTTGGTTTGGTAACTTTTTTAGAAATTTTCATATATTCTTTTCAATTTTCTATAGCTCAATCACTAGTAATATTTTGGTTTTTAAGCGCTATAAAAAATAAAATCCAAAATTTAAGCTTTGTCATGTTGGTCGTCACCCTCCCAAGAGGAACCAACTAGCTCCACAGTATGTTTGTTTTATTATGAAAACAATGACAGAGTTGTTTTATATACCTTAACGTAAATTTATGCAACATTAATTTTGTTTACATTTTTTTCCATTATTTTAATATATTTATTTTATTGGTACCATATAAAACTGAATTAATTTTGTCATTAGTAATGCAAGAATTAAAAAAGTACTTTGCAGTTCTTGCCGTTTTCCGCGCGGTTGAAGTATATGGCGCTGGGAACGGGTTCGGTTTCCGCCACCAATTAAAACCGCTAATTGAAAACGCACGCTTGGTTATTACATTCAATAATCAAAGTTTATATAACCATAAAAAATGAAATAAAATGCTTTAGTTTTTTAATTTTCTCTCAATGTTCAGCGTTGTTATCAACCGCTACGGGAAAAATGTCTTCGCTAAATTTAGTTACTTTTAATTTAGTTAGTTAAATTTAATTTAGTTAGTTAAATTTAGTTAATTAAATTTACTTGATGATTTACTTGATGATTTAAATGATTTTATCTTTAAAACTTATGTGAAAGTAGCAAGTCCAAGTTATTAAGTTTGAAAGTTTACGTTTTAATTGCAGTTTTATCTCCTGTCAGATTCTGACGAAAAAAATTCTGACTAAATTGTTAAAAATCTAATTGTAAGATTGTTTTGATATTAATTTTGTTTGAAATAAAAAAAAAAATTGCACGGAAAAAACTTTAAAAGGACGTTTCTGTTTTCAAAGTTTCTCTTTTTTGATTTTTCCGTATTTTACTGCCAAGTCTAATCGAAAATTTCCATTTCTAATCTAATCAAAATGTTTCCTGTACATCAGTCAGAAACATCACTCAGCAGTACTTTTTTTGTCATTTAACGCAAAAACTTGAAGCAAATTTGATCAAAAACACTTACAGTCATTGTAAATTACAGAATAAAGTTGGTGTTTATGATTTTATTAATGTGCATTTTTATTTTTAAATTTAAAGTTTAAATTGGATTTCTTGAAAATATAAAATCCCTTTCTGTTTACCAACTTCTCATAAATTTCAATTAACGTTTTTTAATTATTATTATGTCTTAAACGCAGAATATAAATCGCGTCTGTAGTATCCTTTCAAGAAACTGTTTTAAAATAAAGCAACAAAATAATCGAGTTTTTTTTGTGTTTTTTGTGGTGTGTTGTTTTTTCTTGTGTGGTTGATTGCTCTTTTGTTTTGTGGTTGTGTTGTGTGTGTGTTTGGTGTTGGCTGGAAGGGAAGAAAGGGAAAATGTGTAGGCGGATTGGTGCTTTCGGCATTTTCGCAGCTCTAGAAGTGTTTGGTGTTTCGGCGCGAAAGAGAAAAAAGTACGGACCGTTCTTTTAATGAAATAAAACACAACAAAAAAAAAAAAACAAAAAAACAATAGATGCGTGTCGTGCCAGCCTTGGTAATGTATTTTTTTCGTGACGTGTTGATTGCCCAACCGACCTACAAAACTTTGTTGTACTACTTTTTTTGTGGTGTAAAAAAGATTTTTGGTGATGTGTTTGTTGCGAGATATTTCAGAAAGATAGTTTAACATTAAAAAGCGTGTTGGCAATAAAATAAACATACGCCTCAAATGCGCTGAATACGAGTTGAAGATTTTGAAATTCATAATAAAAGTATAGTACAACTTACCTTTACTTTTCATCTCCTACATGTAGCGAGGGGGTGCGTAGTGCTATACCATTTCCCTTCCCTTCCCGTCTTGTCTTATGTGGATTTCTATTGATATCTATGAATTTGACTAAAAAAAAAGAGAACAAATTAACTTATTTCTCTCAAACGAAACACCTATTTGATTTATTTTTTTACTTACTAGCGGGGGGGATCATCATTACCAGAAAATATTTTGAGTTGCACAAAGCAGTGAGATTTAATGTAATTTATCAATTTCATTTTATAAATACGGCTATTTTTTTAAATGAGATTAATAAATTGATTAAAGCAAGTCTTAAATAAATGAAAATAAAAGAAAATCAGGGAAGAGCGCGGAGCGCTCTTTCCCTTATATTAAATGGGTTAAGTCACTGCGCGGTTAACCGTTGTTGATGGCGTCATCGAAATCAACGAAACCTTTAATAGTTTTTTAGCCAATTAAAAATCTAAAAATTTTACATAACTAAAATGTTACCCATATTTTTCTGATATTAAAAACCTAAAAACTTTTGCTAAACATACCTGAATTTCATACTAATAAGCTTAATTTGCTTAACTTTTTTTTTTTTTTTTTTTTTTTTTTTTGGGGTCCCCCAAAAATTTTTTCCTGTGGTAAATATTTGGAGCTGATTTTTTGCACGTAGATGCTAAATTGCCCCCTCACCTGAATTTTATTCTCGAATATGCTCTATTGCCCGTAGTTAAACCTCTGTTCATTGTGAAAATCGACCAGTTTTTTTCTAAGTTACGCATTAGGTACTGGGATACTTGTGTGACACTTTTTTTCCTTACTAAATTACATATTAAGTAACTTCATTCAGTAATACACATTCTCTTGTGGTTATTTTTTTGGTTTAAATTATAATTCCTTACTTTTTTATAAAAATTACTAATTTTCAACGGGAAGAGCGAAAAAATATCCTTACCACTAATTAGCAGCCATATGGCAACAATAAAAATATTTAAAAAAATAAAATGAAATAAATCTTGGGTGACGTGTGAGCGCTGCGAAGTACAATGTTTCAATAGACGGAAATTTATCAAAATCGAAACAGAAAAAAACTCTTTTTTATATGGAATACTATGAAGCTACAATCACTCCAAAAATTTAATGCGAGAAAAGACTAGTCTGGGTAACCTCGTAAAATTGTATGGAACCTGGAAAAACCATTTACAATGGTGTGGTTTTGTTGTTTAAAAATACACCATCAATCCAGAAAAATCAAGCACAAAACAAAAGTCCAAATAAAGCTAATTTCCAAAAAAGTGGTTAAATCAGGTCTAACTAAAAAAATTTAAACAGAAGAAAAACACACTATTTTATATGGTTCTTTCAGGTTCCATACAATTTTACGGAGTTACCCAGACTTAATTTTTGTATAGTATACTGCTTAAAATTACATTGAAGTTTTGGATATGAAATTAATTTAATTGTATTCATATCATGAGGAGACCATGACGTTTCTTTTAAAATGAGTAAATTTTTTAATGTTTTATATCTTTAATAAATGACATTGAATTCAATGCATTAAAAGGCGGAAATTCTAGCAAAAGACGAAACAAAGTTTCGAAAAAAAGCCTTATATTAAATGGAAAAGTATAAAGCTACATAAGTCTAAAAACTAAATGCCAGAAAAGACTGAAACAAGTCTCTTTAAAACTTGTAAATTAATAACAGATTTTGTGAAATTTTCAGAAAAACAAAACCGAATAAAAACAATACGTGTAAAAGCTTTAGTTTGCGTTTTTTAACCATTAATAAAACTTAATTCACATAAATTTCTCTCAAAGTGGATTAACTTTTACATGAGTTAACCAGCAGTAAATACCACAGTATTAGTTAAGTCACACGTCGTCAAAACGATACAAAAAAGTATAACGCAAGCGTCACAGTAACCATGAAAAATTTCTGTCAAAATAATTTATCACATTGCGCATTAAATTTCGTAATTTATCATTATTTTCGTATAAAGCAAAACATACCGCCATATTAACGGCTTTTTAAAATCAAATATCAAATTCTAAGTCCGAAAAACATTGAAAAATTCATATTTAATATAAGGCGACTTTTTCTTTAATGTTTCTATTTATTATAGGCAAAAAAAAAATCTAGCTGACCGCGAGATTTTCAGTATTGATTCGACTATTTAACAACAATAACATTCAAAATTTTTTACTAAAGCGTATTAATACCAAAGATTCAAAATTGTATTTTAATAATTGTTTATTAAATTACCTAATTTGTAACCTAAATGCAAATTTTTTAAGGGCTAAAGTTGGTTAATTTTTGTATTTTTTGTGAAAAGGTGGAATTAAAAAAAATTCTGCGTTCTTATTGGTTTTTTTAAAAAAACGTCATTACCGCACAATTTTAATTGGTCCCTTCATGTCTGCATTCTAATTTTCAGCGTCAGCCAGATATAATTCAACCATACATAAAACAAATTAGCTGTCAATGTATTTGTTAAATTAAAAGTCGCCTTATATTAAATCTGAATTTTTCAATGTTTTTCGGACTTAGAACTTGATATTTGATTTTAAAAAGCCGTTAATATGGCGGTATGTTTTGCTTTATACGAAAATAATGATAAATTACAAAATTTAATGCGCAATGTGATAAATTATTTTGACAGAAATTTTTCATGGTTACTGTGACGCTTGCGTTATACTTTTTTGTATCGTTTTGACGACGTGTGACTTAACTAATACTGTGGTATTTACAGCTGGTTAACTCATGTAAAAGTTAATCCACTTTGAGAGAAATTTATGTGAATTAAGTTTTATTAATGGTTAAAAAACGCAAACTAAAGCTTTTACACGTATTGTTTTTATTCGGTTTTGTTTTTCTGAAAATTTCACAAAATCTGTTATTAATTTACAGGTTTTAAAGAGACTTGTTTCAGTCTTTTCTGGCATTTAGTTTTTAGACTTATGTAGCTTTATACTTTTCCATTTAATATAAGGCTTTTTTTCGAAACTTTGTTTCGTCTTTTGCTAGAATTATAAATTAGTTTTAGTGTCATTAAGATTTGAGCATAGCTTTTGTGCTATAGCTATAATGTTTGTGATGTGATGTGATGCGCTGTATTTAAAAATGGTAGAGGAGTCGGAAAAAGGAAACGAGAGATTACAAAAGAGAATAGACAAATTAGAAGGCGAAAAAGTTGCTTGGTATAATAAAAAGAAAGACGTTTTTAATGGCAAAAGTCATTTGGCAGATCAGAAGGTTAGTAAAGAGCTTGTGGCGGAGATATGTGGTCAGGTTTTTTGAGCGAATATTGCCGATTCTGCAGAATCAGTTGGAGACAATGTAAGCCAAACGAGAGCATTCAACCATCATGGTGGTCTCCGGATTTAAGGAATCAAAAAATCGAGAAGAATAAAAACGAAATATTGACTCTGTCATTGCAATTCTCAACGACAATGAAAAGGCAGTCACGGTTTAGGAACACTTCCGAGTCGGTAAAGAAAATCCTAAGTTTCCAAGGCTTCTGAAAGTAAGATTTGCGTCAAAACGGATTCGCAACAACATTTTTCGCTCAGGGTCAAAGCTTAAAGACAAGTACAATGGCGTATACGTTCGACCATCACTTACTGCTGATCAACGTGATTTACAGAAAGCCATGCTTAATAAAAGAAAGGTAATGACGGAAGGAAATAGCAGGCGCATAACCGTAGGATAGGTTGATAATGGTGACCCGTATATTTACGGTTTAGATAACAAATCTGAAATCAAATTTTTAAATTCTGAATAAAGAGGCGCGCGTTCCGATTGCGATTTTGAAAATAACATAAAAGCGTTATGCTTTAACGCAAGAAGTATTAACAATTCCCTTGCAGAATTTGAATGTTTGGTATCGGGCCAAGATTCCACTTATGGTGAATTCGATTTGTTGTTATTAACAGAGACATGCTTAAATGAATCAGTTACAAAGAAAATGCTGGATAAATTTAATTTTTATAAAGTTTTTAGAAAATGACAAAAAAAATGGGCAAGGAGGCGGTGTTTGCGTATTACTAAATAAAAAAATTAATGCTGTTCAATATAAAATTGATACAAAATATGATAAAATTGAAATCATTGTTATTGATTTTATTATTCATAAATTCAAAATTCGATTACTGTGTTTTTATCGAAAACCTCAAACAAATGTGCAAGAAGACGATTTGATTTTTGATTTTTTACGTGAAACAATTGAAAATTTTAAAGGAACAGTTATATTGGCAGGTGAACTTAACTTGCCAGGTATTGATTGGTTTTCTTTAAAAGTGAAGTCTAACAATCAAAATGAACAAATATATTTTTAGATTTTTCAGGAATTCGGATTAGTTCAACTTGTTAAGAAACCTACTAGAAAAAATAATATTCTTGACTTAGTTCTCACGAATGATGTAAAAATTTTTAATCCCGTTCAAATTCTGCCTGGTTTTTCAACTTCTGATCACCATTCTCTTCAGTTTTCTTTAAATGTTGATGTTTTTAAGGATCCGCATAATCGAAATAAAAAATCAATTTGGGTGATTGACTTTTCTAAAAGTGATTATAAAATGTTTTTCTTTGTATTTGCCCGCTATTGACTGGGACAGTCTTTTTTCTTCTTGTACAGATATTGAAAGCTATTGGGAAATATTCAAAGGAGTTCTTCTTGAGGGTATTATAAATCATGTATCATTAAAAAAGCTAAAAAAAAAAGCCGAAACACTGTTATCCTCCGGATATCGAAAAAATACAATCTAGAAAAAGAAGGGCGTGGTGTAATTACAAAATTGGAAAAAATAAAATGGAGTATAAAATATTGTGTAAAGAATATAAAAGGCTTGTAAATAATCCACGTTAATTTAGAAAGAAAAATTTTAAATTCAAAACATCCCAAAGCTTTTTACAAATTTGTGAACAATAATCTTAAACATAGAGAAAATATTTCACCTTTAATTAAAAACGATGGGGCTTATGCAATTACTGATCAAGAAAATGCCGAACTTTTTGCACAATATTTTAGCACAGTTTTCACAATTGATGACGGGAAACTTCCTAATTTTCAACCAAATGAAACAATACATTTGGAAAATATGCTCTTCAGTCCTAAAGATATAATAAAACCTATAAAAAATTTGCCCAATAAATTTTCCAGATCACCTGATTGTTAGCCTTGTTTTTAAAAAGCCTGGGTCCATGCTTAGCAGAACCATTATCTAAATTATTTCAAAAATCATTTGATAGTGGTAGTATTCCAATGTATTGGAAAACCGCTCTTGTTATTCCTCGATTTAAAAAAGTGCCAAAAACAACAATACAAATTATCGTCCCATATCTTTGATATCTTTCGTCTGTAAATTAATGGAAAGGCTAGTGGTAGATGTACTTTTGTCCTTTTTTTACAAATATTTTGTCAAGGTGTCAGTATGGTTTGAAGGCCGAAAGTTCAACTGTTGCACAGCTTTTAAAAACATTAAACGATTGGACGTTATTTTTACAGCACAAAAAATAATAAATGTAATTTATCTTGATTTTGCAAAGAGCTTCGATACAGTCTCTCATCAAAAATTGCTGTTTAAATTGGAAAAATATGGCGTCACCGGAAAGTTTCTAAATTGGATTAAAGCTTTTCTTACTGGAAGAAATTTAAAAGTTGTTATAAACGGTTCGGAATCTTCTTCTTACGAAGTGAAAAATTCAGTTCCAATAGGCTCCGTTTTAGGCCTTCTGCTATTCTTAATCTACATCAACGACATTGTTGACTGCGTTATTCATTCTGAAATAAAGTTATTCGCCGACGAAGCGAAGGCTTATACCAGCTTTACAAAAGAAGAAGAAGATATAGGCACAAATAATCCTCAAGACGATATTAATTTTCTTCAAAAGAACTGTTTCATTAATGATTTTTAAATAAACTTTATTCGTGGAGCTTTTAAACTATTAACTACTTTTAGAGAATACCCAGTGGTCCAAAGATTCGCAGTTCCAGCTGGCCGAAAACAAATGTCAGGTCTTACACATTGGTACAAAAATAAGAGTAAATAAGTTTAATTATACTATAGATGAAACTGTTCTTACTAAAACTAATCTTATAAAAGATTTAGTCGTTTTTATGTCCAAAACGTCGAAGTTTTCTGATCACTGTGAAATTATTTCAAAAAAAGCTTCAAAAACTTTGGCATTAATTTTCAGAACATTTAATTCTAATTCTATTCAAAATCTTTTACAAGGTTACATTACTTATGTAAGACCACAACTTAGATATGCTAGTGTAATTTGGAATCCTTATTTGCAAAAAGATATAGCTTCTGTAGAAAGAGTTCAGAGGTCGTTCACCAGAACGTTGTTCCAGAGACGTCATTTGAAAAAAGTTTCCTATGAAGAAAGATTACAATTTTTAGGCTTGCAATCTCTCTAACGACGTGGCCATCAGGATATGATCAAGTGTTACAAAAAAATTATAATTCTAATAACGCTAACACTTATTTTACTTTTAATGAAAACCAAATAAGAGGTAACAACTATAAACTTTAACTACCAAAAAGTAGAATAAAAATAAGAAAATTTTTCTTTAGTAACAGAGTTATTTCCAAATGGAACAGTTTATCCCAAAACCAAGTCTCGGCTCCCTGACTAAGATTATTTAAAAAGTATCTTTAGTGGCTCAACTTAGTGCTTAGCGTTTAAGCCTTTGAGTCACATTCTAGATTAATCCATGTCTTTGTTTTGTTTAGCGACCGTGATCGGTTTGAATTAGTGTTATGACTTTTTTGTTGTTGAATAATTTCTAGAATAAACTTTGATTGATTGATTGATTAATGTTCCTACACCAAAAATTTATACTTTGTAAATTCCTTCATTTAAAGTAGATGGAGCTCTGAGGCTTTTTTTCTTCATTGAATAATATAAAGCTTTTTTAACTTTGAGATAAATTTTGCGTTATTTTAGAAGTATATTTAGAACTAGGTATATTTAAAAATATTTAATATTTGACGTTTATAAAATATAGTATATGGCATTGTTTTCCCCCCAAAAACCTTAATTCCGGTGAACTACAATGATGGGTTCATATTAGCATATAAAATTTTTGGAGGTTCATTTTTCCAACAAATTGGGGTGTCATGGAAAGATATTATTCGCAGTACTGTGTTATAATATTTTGTATAAATTTTAAAACCACAAAAACAAATTTAAAAACTACCAACTGTCAAGAATACATGAAAATTAATTAAAGAAAGAAGAATAAGAAATGAAGAACAAATTATATGGGATATGTGTGGATCCAACCTAAATGCATACGTATGCATATAAAAATATGTATACGTATGCCTATGTTATGCATACTTACATAAATTCATAAGCATACGTATGCATATTTTTTTTAACTATATGCATACGTATGCATTTTTCCGCAAAGTAGATTTATAGC
>JASAMX010019916.1:0-20460 GCA_030248175.1 Microlaimidae sp. YZB2_3 | reverse complement strand
TAATCCGTGTGTACCAGGCCGCAGGTTAATCAACTTACCGGCTTGACCCCTGTTTGGCCCGCTACAAAATTCAAAAAAGTTATAATTATAGAACTTTAAATAACTGGCTTTTCTATGTGCATTCGCAAGTGTATTTTTTAATGCATTCCAAATCTAAATCCAAATCCAAATTGCTACAGTTATAATTATAAAACTTTAAAAAACTGGCTTTTCTAAGTGCATTCGCAAGTGTATTTTTTAATGCATTTCAAATCCTCTAGGGGCTAATAAATGTCCACTTAACGTATGGGTGTCCGTTAGTTTTTTTTGAACACCCTGACCAATTAAAAAAACTCATTTTGACCAGTCGATTTTTTTAATTTTTGTAGGCAGATTGATTTGAGTGCTGAAAGAAAACTATTGATAAAACTCACCACACATAAAATTGGTGCCGCCACAACCCAGCAGAAGGCCCACCAATAAATTGACTTTTTAATAAATGTTTTATGTCCAATCATATGAATCAGACCTTTTCCAAACTTTCTAATGCCGTAAATCCAAGTTATGGCCACAACTTCCCAGAACACTACCCATAATAGGGCCGGACCACTTGCAGCCATGCTGTCCATTTGTTGAAATAAATATACTCCACCCTATAACTAATGATACTTTAACTAACTATATGCCAATTATTTCTGGCTGACCTCGGTTACATGCAATATCGGTTAGAATTTTTAACAACTGGACAATCAAACAAAAACTGTTTATGAACAAAAACTGTTGGTTTTTTTAAACGAAAACTGTTTAATAAATATCAAATGCCTGCAATTCTTCTATGAAAGATTTTTTGTGAGGTAACTGAGTTTGAGTTATTTATTTACCTAGAAAAACTATTGTGTTTGTTAAAATGTTACTTAAATAATTTGAAAACTCAAGATAAATGAACATAAATATATTAATATTGCTGTTTTAACTATTTAAAATGATAAAATCTTACACCGTCAATCATTGGCCACGCTAGAAAAAAGTAGACAAAGCACGCCAGTAATGTTAATTTCTTTTTGTGTTTTCCGAAAATTATTGGAAATTGATCTTCTAATCCAGCCATGACGCCCTCAACTTGACAAAACTATAATATTGTATTTATATACAGCACATCAAAAATATGCGTTAGTTTTGTGTGTTTTTTTCAATGAATTTAAACAAAAAAATACCAACAACAAATTTAAACACAACATGATTTTTACAACAATCAGAATAGATCATAATAAATAATACACTGAAATACTGACGCTATGAGGCCGTGTTAGGACAAAAATGCATACATGGAAGACTTACACCACAATGACATTTATTTTTTTTCAGAAAATACAAAAATGCGAGTTTTTATACCTGACTGTCAAGACCAAGAATGAATACCATAAAGAAAAAGAGTATGGACCATAAAGGCGACACTGGCATCTCCAAGAAAATTTGAGGGTAGACTTGAAAAATTAAGCCCGGCCCTGAAAACTACAAAACTTCGTGTAACATAAATAACTGGCTGATGCGGATTTTTAAAAAAAGAGAGCACAGTTCATTATCAGTGCCTACTTTTTATGTTCTGTTTTGAAAGTTTATAATTAAAAAAGGAACAACAAATGGTTTTCATAACGAACCTTTCCATATAATGTGTTTAAAAAAACAGCTGTTAAGATAAAAATGGTAACACACGAAAATGATGTGTAAGGCACAAAAATTTGCCTTAATAAAAATAGATAATAATGCAATTCGCACTTTTGGGTTTTTTTAGTAAAAAACGCCTATGAAAAGCGGAAAAAGAATGCACCACTGCTCAATGTTAAATGAATGTCGAGGTAATAAGTTCCGGAAATCTTTATACACAGAGACCCGAGACGCGATAAACACTTCGCGATAACAACTCAAAAAAAATAAAGGAAGAGTTTCATTGCAACGAACTTTTCTTAAAGTATGCCAATATCATTGCATAACCAGGTGCCGCTTTTTCCACAGGAGTTGCACATTTATATATATATATATTTGGTGTATTAATAAAAGGATAGTAATAATTTATTTGTAACTCTACCTTGTTCGGCAACCTGATCGATGCTTATTCCTCGCTTTTGAGCCGCGAATCCTAGCGACCCGAACACCACCAATCCCGCTAAGAGACTAGTTCCGCTGTTGATCACACCAACTATCAACGCGTCTCTAGAAACATACAACTAAAAGCTTATAGAAGTTTATCCATCTCGCACAAAGCAGAATACGCAAGGCCGGTGCTAACTAACTTCAGCACTAACGAAACAACCGACTGTTACATATAACAATATTAACAAACAATCAATATTACATATAACAATGTAGCGTGCCCCAGGCAGGACTCGATCTAGGGACTTTCAATATGCAAGATGTATGTTCTATTGTTCTGCCAATGTGCAACATACTCGCCTCAATCTTAATTATGTGTTTGATTGTACGTACGTCTGGTTATAGTTTAGCTGCCGATTATAACGACATAAAGTAATTTTTTAACAAACTTATTTTTTATTAATACTATTGTCGATTTAGGGCCGATGGAGCCGAGGGAACGTGGAGCCGTTAGTCGGGAACTTGGAGCTAAAAATAAAAATGGCTAAAACGTTTACCTAAGCCTAAACGAATCCTAAATTTAACCCAAACCAATTTTTTCTTAAAGGCTCCAAGTTCCCATTGCTCGTGGCTCCAAGTTCCCAAAAATTTCCTATGGCTCCAAGTTCCCTGCTTGTGGCTCTAAAGACCCCGTACCCTATTGTCACGTCGCTCAGAAGCTTTACTACTTTTTTGCATAAATTTTTGATATAATTTAAAATTATTTGATAAATTTTTTATCTACTCTCCCGTCCGGGGCTACGGCCGGATTAAACAGAAGTCCGGAGCCAAACCCCTTAGAGGAATAATCAAAATCATTATTCATTAATTTTATGATACATTGCTTTAGACCTATACTTTACAACAAACTGAACCATATTTGAGATTTGAGACATAGAAAAAAATTAAGACAAAAATAGGGTAGACTTCGAGCGAGGTGATCTGAAGCTTTTAAACCGGAGCTCGCTATTGAGCTGCGGGAACTCCGTAACACTAATATTTATCATAAAATATTTATTTGGTTAATATATAAATAATTGGTTCTGACCACTATGCTTTTGGAAATAAAAAAATCTAAATTAAAAAAGGCATAAAAGTTTTATTTTCTTCTACATGCACCATTTTTCGCCAACGGCACGAATTAAAAATTGTTTCCACCTAATGGTGGCAGATTAACCCTCTGGGATTCTTTCCGCTGCAAATCCGCAAAAAGGATTCCGCGTCACTGCTCCACAGTGTTAAACGCCCCCCTGGAGGTCGACGAGACGCGGAGTTTAACACTGTAAAGCACTGACAGGGAATCCCTTCTGCGGATTTGCAGCGGTTTTCGAACAAAAAAATCTCAAAGAGTTAAGATGTGAAAACAAGCAGTGAATAAATATAAAAATTAGGTAACCAGCTGTTTTGGCTCTGTGTATCCTTCCCTTTTTTTCTTATATCCAGTGTACTTAATGCTAATTTTTGTATTCTTAAAAATTTTTACTTGTAGGATATTTTTGTATCCTATGTATGTATTTTTATATTTCTTCTTGCATATAAAATTGTCTTTCTTTTATTTTTTTAAACTGTTACTGGTATATGTTTTGAAAAACTAAAGGATTATTTATCTATCTATCTATCTATCTATCTATCTATCTATCTATCTATCTATCTATCTATCTATCTATCTATCTATCTATCTATCTACCTATCTATCTATAAAAATTTAGTTTAAAACACCCGAAAAACCAAGTGAGAAACAGAATAACTAAGGAAGAAATCCGATATAGAAATTAGAAAAATCTTGCTTCTGATATAAAGTATGTGGGTAACCGGTAATAAATAAAAGAACTGGATATTAAAACACGCTAGTGGATATAATATCCATACTTACTGAAGCATATTTTTATTTGAAACATTTTATCTAACAGTACCTACCTTTGATTATTGTGGTGATACTTATTGTAACAACCCATGGCGATGAGAGAAGAAAAACCAATGCCGTAAGAGTAAAGAACTTGCGTTCCAGCGTCTACCCAGACCTTAAAATGGAAATAGCGATTGGCTGAACTGCGGAACCCCCGAAACACCGGAAACGGAACCGGAATTCAGATTTTCAATAAATCCGGAACATGAACCGGAACCGGAATTCCAAATTTTGCCTGAAGCATCCGGAACCCGGAATCGGAACTGCCTATCGAATTGCAAAACCCCCTGCGCAGCGGAACCAGAACCGGAATTGAGATTTTTAAAAAAATTCGGAATAGGAACCAGAACCGGAATTCTAAATTTTGCCCGGAACCCAGAACCGGTACACTAGCAAATAAATAAACCAACCACAATGGAAGGTGGAAATAGTAAAATCTATATCACTAAATAAAAATTAAAGTGTACAGAAAATAAATTCTAATGCATATTTCTATAAGTGCTATACTTTCTAAAAAAATGTACCATTAAAATGAGATCCTAAATACCTTGCAGTCGAATGTGATTCCTTCCGCTCTTTTCTATGAGTTTAGTTTAGAGTGCAGGTTAAAGCAGTGTGCTTTCGCAGTAAAAGGTCACTGTATTTTAACAAAAAAATTTGATTTTTCAAAAATAGCGTGAACTTCACTGCAACAAAATTCACTTTTATTAAATGTATATAGTGAAGTATTATTCCGTTTGTTTAATTATAATTTAAATTAAGCTTTTTCATTTTGATAGGCATTGAAAATAGCATTTTTTTTCTTTTGTTTTTAGCATTTCTTTCGAAATATGTTTTTGATCTTACAAAAACAAATATGTTTTACTGGAATTTACTGTGTTTTAAATTATATAATAACCGAAAACGAATGACTGGCCTGGTTCACACTGTACATTTTCTGTATTTGAGTATACGTTTAATATACTGTTTCAATATGTCGCACAGAAAGAAAAAATATTTAAATACAAATTGTGGCTCATTTTACGTATTTATTTACAACAAATTATACGTTTAAAAACATATATTTAATAAAAAAATTTGTATTAATAACCAAATAAAAGTTTTGTATAAATAGAAATTTGATTCCCCAGAAAAAATAAAAAAGTATTTAATTCTACTGTTAATAAACCTACAGTTGGAGACGCCAGTTTACTGATATTTGGCGTTAAATAGTAGTGAAGGCCGATATCTACAGACCCGGGCAAGCTAATCACATAGCCTAGTAGTGTAAATATAAGAAAATAGGGGAACAAGGCTGTGAACCAAATAATTTTTCCACTAGAATGCAGACCCTTGAAGATTATGCCGTATACTAGAAGCCAGGTCATGGACAGTGTACCCAGCAGAACCCATTGAATGTTTCCTGGATCCTCGATTCCAAGTGTTTTCCCCAGAACGCGCGTGCTATAAAACATTAAAACATATTACCAAAAATATATATAATATACCGAAAAATGTGCAACTCAATAAAAGGTAAGTAAAAGTAGGTCATTATAAAGAGCATCTACATTTAAATGGCACCCCCCATTATAAAGGCATAGTAGCAGTTTTCATTCGCGCGAATTGAAATCGAGAGGAAACCACTATAATAGCGTTTATTGATTTAATTTCACTTCATATATACTCACAAGTGTAAAGTGCAAAATTAAATAGCCTATTTGCTTGGATTATATTCTTGCGTTTATTTTTAGGTGAATATTGGAAATTGTTTTTAAATTTTGTTACGTTAAAAAATTCAAGCTGATGTCTAGTCTTTATTTTAGAATTTTTTTATTTTTAAGTTTATTGTAAATCTACACAATAGTATTCATAAAATTTAAAAAAAACCTGCGGAGTCAGTCCAGCTTTTTTGAACCCAATATTTTGTATCCAGCCAAAAGACACCAAACGTGAATTTTTAAAACAAAAAGTTAATAATGAACTGCTTATATTTAATTTGAAAAAAAGTTTTCGCATAATGCTAAATAAGAATAACACTAATTTTTAAATAAAATATTTTGCTTGAAACTAGCACTCTTGTGCGAGTTTAATACTGAAAACCCGCCGTTTTCTGCTATTTTTGGGTGCACCAATTTTTAACAGTCTTGGCGTTTTGCAGTGCATATTGCAACTTTGCTTCCACTTTTGCAAATAAATGCGCTACACAAAAAAAGAATTATTGACTGCAAAAAATCTCTTCGCAAGAAATCAGTAGTATATGCACAGAAAGTCGCAAACGTTTAAAATGTTGCATTTTTTTCTTCCATAATTTTATTCAAAAACCTAGTGTATAATCAAAAATTTTTTTATTTATTTATTTTTTTTTTTTATCAAAAATTTTTTTATCAAAAATTATGTTTTTGATAAATCTCAAAAAATTATAAAAGTATTGCAAAATCACGAAAATAAAAACATTCAAAGAGTTTACTTGACGTTAATTTTATAATTTTTAGCTAAAATTAAAATAATTTGATTAAAATCATTAAAACAATCAACTTGAAACAGCTAGAAAGCGAGTAGTCTTATGTACTCGCAACATACTATTTTACTTTTTACAACTTAAAAAGAGTGTTTTTTTTTAATTTACAAAAATTGACAATAAAATTTTAAAAATGTCTTATTTTTTTAAATAAAAAGGTGCGTTTTAACCCTTTTTATATGTTTAAACTAAAAAATGTTGAATAGTGGTGTGTAAATGAAATTCGAGTAAAAGTTCTTTTTTAAAATAACATTCAAGCAAGACTAGTATTCTTAACTTTTACGGTTAAATTTCGCCAATTAGGTACCAACATATTTAATTAAAAATATTTTATTATGAAGAGATTTTGTTATTGTGAAATATTTTTATTACTTGTACCCAGTTTTGATTTTAGTTTCTTTACCACGTTTTGCTTTACTGATCAAAACATGCTTCTTGTAAGTATTTTAACTCTTCCTCTACATATTTGTAAAGCATTCTTTAAAAGTAATATAAATGGTTTGCTCTATTTGTAAAGCATTTTTTAAAAGTAACATAAGTGGCTTGCGATTAAGTATAATATTGCTTTAAACAAGAATATACTGCTAATAATTACGTGAAAATGTACATATATTATGTAATAAAATAATAACTAAGGTTTAGAAAAATTAAAATATGAAAAAAAAAATTTGTTCTATCTTCAAAGACTTTTGTGTAATAAAAACGAGTTTTTACTCACAAATTACTTAATTTCTAAAATGTGACTATTCATTACATAAACCAAATAATAACAGTAAAAATGTTGATTTTTATTTGAAAAAATGACCAAAAATTACAAATTCTGCTTAATTTTTCGCCTGCCCCGCCACCAGCGGAATTTCTCCCCGGCCCCGGCCCCGGCCCCGGCCCCGGCCCCGGCCCCGGCAAATCCATATTTCTCTACCCCGGCCCCGGCCCCGGCATCAACAAAAATTCTGCCCCGGTCGATCACTACTCACAAGTGTAATACTCTTCGGGCCCGCATTTTTCTATATATTATATATTTTTGATACTACTACATGGTTTTGTTCAACTTGCTGAAAAATTTCGTTTTATTCCGGAAGCCAGGTTATGGATAAAATTTTCAAACGAACCCACTGAACCACTTTTGTTTATGGCATGTCATATTAAATACAGCATAAATTACAAATAAAAAGGTTTATTCTAAATAATGGTGAAACACCAGCCTTATGGTTGATTTATATCTGGCTGACGCTGAAAATTAGAATGCAGACATAAAGGGATCAATTAAAATTGTGCGGTAATGACGTTTTTTTTTAAAAAAAAAACCAATAAGAACGCAGAATTTTTTTTAATTCCACCCTTTCACAAAAAATACAAAAATTAACCAACTTTAGCCCTTAAAAAATTTGCATCTAGGTTACAAATTAGGTAAATTAATAAATAAATATTAAAATACAGTTTTTAATCTTTGTTATTAATCCGTTTTAGTGAAAAATTTTGAATGTTTTTGTTGTTAAATAGTCGATTCAATACTGCAAATCTCGCGGTCAGCTAGATTTTTTTTGCCTATAGTCAGGAAATCTCAAAAACATACAAAACATTATGAACAAAGCATTATACCACACCACAGCAGAATTTTTTCGAAAAATCAATTCCATTTCTTCATTATTGTTTTGGAATTAAACGAAATTTAAAGCGTTAGTTTTTACCTCAACATTTTTTCTGCAAAGTTTCATAAATTTCGCAAAGTCTACTATTAACATATTTGATTTATTTATGACACACTTTATAACTAAGAGACACACACCAAGAATTTTGCAAAACTGAAAATTTGTCCGACCTGCACGGAATCTAAAAAGATTTTAAAAATACGGGCATACAAAATTTCGGTTTAGTAAAGTATATTATTTGAAAATTCGCTAAAATTGGCAGAAACTGGCACGACAAAAAAAACTTGCTTCAAAAAAAAACCGGTATTCTAATATAACATAAGTTTTAAAAAAAATTTATAAAGCCTACTTCCAGAACTGATTACTGGCAGTTTCGGCGTTTAGCGGTCGCGTCATATTGTCGTTCATTAGTACGGTTTCGTTGATGCACGTGCGGCCGTCATTCCACCAGTGGTCGCAATTGCGCCAGGGCAGAAGTGAAGTAAAGGAACTAAACAGATAAAGCAGAGCCCATGCGATTACGATGGCGTAGTAAATGTTGACGAGAGAAGCTATTATAAACGAGGCGATGCCCACACCTAAAATGGAAATTGACAATCGATCAAAGTCACATAAGGAATAATTTGCATACAACAGAATTAAATTTGCAATACATCCTTTAGAATTTGAGTTCGGTAGTCTTCGCCAAAAACCAATCATGGTACACTTGCGTATATATCCCATGATTGTACTGAACTCATTGTACTTCTTTAATAAAAAGTTTTTCATTCATTTCATTCAACTCAAAATTTTAAAGGATGTATTGCGTGACTTTTGTCGATTACATGCATCAAATTTTGAAAAGTGGGTCAAAGTTTTAAGAACAATAAAGACGTTTTCTGCTTTTAATTTAGTCGTTTTGAACAATGAAGTCTACCACTAAAGTAAGTGAAAAAGAGTTTTAACTAAAATAAGTATCTCACTAGGATGTATTCTTCGTCCCACACTTCTTTGACCATTGGGTATTTAAACTTCACCGCGGTTAAATCTACGTATCACCTAGGTCATATCAAGGCGAGACAAAAATTTTAAGCGCGTGAAATGGTTAAAGTTGATTTGAATTTAATGTATTCAATGATGCAAATTTTAACCACGCATACAGTATTACGTGCCACATAGGTATGACTTAGGTGAATACGTGATACATAGAGGTAACGGCGGTAAAGTTTACACTCCAAAATTTAAAGAAGATTCCACCACCGTGGAAAGAATGTTTTACCATAATGAGATAAAGGCTTAACCGTGGTAACCGTTGAAAAGGCGATCACGGAAACGGGTTAAAACAAGTCGGAATAATCTAATTTTCATCTTTAATAACTGAAACGTTGGTTTTACAAAACAACGTACTAAACAATCAAATATAGGCAACAAAATCGTACAATGATATGAAAAATAAGAAGAATTTAATTTTTACTATTTTAAGAGTTCAATTTTGATGCAATATTGAACTTTCTGTACATTTACTTTCGAAAAATTCTCACTAAAAAAAACCTCAATGGGATTTTGATTCATGAAAGTGCTCCTTTAATGTCTTTGTTTTGATTGGTTATCGTGTACGTCGCGTTTTTTATCACGACAAAGTCACAGATCTTCAGAAAACATGTAGTAATAAAATAAAACTTAAAATTATAAAAAAAACCAACCTTTGAAAATGGGTAACTGTTTCCAAACTCCAATACCGCCTTGTCGAAACTGTTGTCCTAAGGATGTTTCAAAATAAAAGAGCGGTACCCCTAACAAAGCCCAGCAAATAAAGTAAGGAACCAAAAATGCACCTAAAAATTTTTATATACGTTTGTTAAAAAACATTAAACCACGGCTAAAAAGCTCAAGCCTGTGCCCAAATAAGCGGAATTCCTGAGTAAATTATGACCAAATTTTTGGTCTTTATGGTTTTTAATGATTTAAAACCTAAATAAGCACTGACAATTTCGGTTTCACATCCATGGACGACTTAACGAGTTTTATTGATCCATTAACGCGTTTTATTGTATTTTTATTTGTTATATAATTGTGGATTTATTCAAAACGACAAAACTCTGGGCCTGATATCCCCCGCAATTTTAAAATTCGTCGCAATCGCAAATTACATCACTTTTAATTGTATTTGCTAATTCGAAATACTAATAACAATAAAATATGTTTAAAAAATTTTCAATCGCATTTTACAAGTGATGCACATCTGAGCTTCAAGGTCAACAGCAGCCCCTGTTTGAAGCTCAAGAGTTGCGGCACTTAGCTCTATTTATGTTCTGATTTCCTTAATAATCAAAAAGCAATTTCATATTTTAAATTTTACCTTCTTTTTTTAAATAGATTCCTAAACACTTAAAACGTTAAAATATTTTCTAAAAGTAGGGCTAAGATAATTTCAAAACCTCAAATTGTTTATTTAAATGGATGATATGTATAGAATTATCTATTATAATTCCGGAACTTCCTACTAATATTTGGAGATAGAACCATCACAAATTTTCCTTGGTAATTTTGTTTTATTGTGTGTTTTTTTAATTTTCATAATATATGCCGACGTTTTATTCTAAAAAAGAGTAAAATATAAATTTACCGTCTGTTAAGAAAGGTTTTGTATTTGTATCTGGTTTTGTGAATCACTTTTATTTCAAGAAAATGACATTAACATATCAAAGCACTCAATATTTTGCCTGCAGGATAAATCATCGTTGCGTTTTTGACAAGTCAGTCGAAATAAAACGAAACTTTTCGATAATTTGGGCATTCTTACCAAGTTTTTTTTTTAAATTAGAAATTTTGATCATCAATGGATGTTTTAAGTACAAATAGACTAAAGCCAATGTCTTTCAGGCTGAAATTAAGGGCGGACCGTTCTCCGCCAAGAAGAAATAAACAATAACGCGCAAACCAAGAAAATTAAAAAAAATAAAACTTAGTAGTAATGTAACCAATAATTATTTAATTGCATCACGTGTTCCACTACGCGTGATATTTTCTCGGAGAACGAGTGGTTACTCGACCACCCTTACAATTTCACCCTGATAGAATTCGTCTTTAATCGGTTTTTTGTTGAAATCTAGCATAAAAATAATGATCAAAATCAGATTCTGAAGTTCCGAATAATAATACCTTGCCTTGTTCAGGATAACAATGCCTTGCCTAATACAATGGATTTCCGATTGAAATGAATTTTTATAGATCTGGAACTTTTGGCAGTTTACTAGATACATATTTTACCACCGTTTTAAAAATATTTTTAATTTAAAAAATTTTTAAAATTACCTCCTCCGTTCTTGTAACATTTGTAAGGAAACCTCCATACATTTCCCAAGCCAACGGCGTAAGATATGCAGGACATGATAAAATCCACTTAAAAACCCGGGCGCATGCATACTTCCCACCTTTAACACTAAATTATGCTTCTCAAAAACAGTTTTTTTGACTAAATTTTTGAAAATTAAACGTAAAATTAAAGTTTTAACGGGAAAATAATTTTTTCACTAATATATTTTTATAAATGGTCAGAAAAGTTTCGATGTAGATTTTCCTGGAGATTCAAAGACCCTAAGAACAAAATGAAATCTATTTATTGAGTATAGTTTGAACGCACCCGGGTTTCCCCATTGCCGCGTATTATTTTCGTCGTCTTCGAGTATTTGATGATAGTTTTCCAGAATACCGGACTCCACAGTGAACAAAATTTTTTTGCTATCCTTTTTGGCCATAGTTTTTTTAATTCAATTTCGTTGGATGTTTTATCTTTAAAGACAAATATTTTAACGCATTCAAAAAATATGTAGCTATTATGCGTTATATGTAATAGGTGAAACTTTAAAGTACACACACACACACACACACACACACACACACACACACACACACACACACACACACACACACACACACACACACACACACACACACACACACACACACACACACACACACACACACACACACACACACACACACACACACACACACACACACACGCACACACACACACACACACACACACACACACACACACACACACACACACACACATACACACACACACACATATACACACACACAGACACACACGCGCGCACACGCACACGCATACACGCGCACACACACACACACACACACACACACACACACACACACACAAACCCACACACACACACACACACCCACACACACACACACACACACACACACACGCACACACACACGCACACACACACACACACACACACACACACACACACACACACACACACACACACACACACACACACACACACACACACACACACACACACACACACACACACACACACATGGCCATTGCACTGGGCCACACGAAAAACATGGTAAAATTTAGCTAAAGCTTTCGAATGTGCGTATCTTTCTTACAAAATTTTGGTCAAAAATTTATTTTACAGCTAAAAATTTTTTTGGATTATTATAATTTTGTGACAATTTAGCAGTGAATAGAACAGCACGATTTAAAAAAAGTAAAATTTTTGTTTACATAAAATTAAAATTTTGGCTTTAAACACATCGTATATCTAAAAAATGTAAATAAATCGGTCGTTACATAAGTTTATGTGTTTACACTTTAAATTTGTAGCAAAAGTTTATAGCAAATGTTATGAGCCATCATTTAACAGGGGCATGTTTATTCTTTGTAAATAAATAGTAAATTATCATCAGTTTAACAATTGCTAATCGTATTAAAAACTTTAAAAAAATTTCAGTCGGGAGCATTAAAAGATCAGAAAATTCCATTGAATTCCGTTTAACAAAGCAAATAAACAAAAAAAATATCTATAATCACAATCACACGCCACTGTAAAAGAACAGTGCAATCAAGAGCGGATTAAGATATATAATATTTTTGATTATTAAAACAAAATTATTTAATTATTTATTATCCTTCGCATATTTAGAATAGCTAAGACATAATTTAATCACAATGGGCATACACTAATGGTCCGTTTGGTTAAACTTTTGTTAATAAAATTTTAAAAAAACTTAAAAAATTTTTATATTTTTTAATTTTGTAAAAAGGCAGAATACTGTCCTACAACTATCAAAGTTGTCTACATGATTGATTTGCATTCTATTAACCAATCCATGATAATAAATGGCGTCTTCTTTCAAAAATTATCTAAGCAGATTATTGCATAAAATATATTTTTAAAACAAAACTGTCTACGAAAAGATTCATACATGAACGAATTCGTATCAAACGAAAGTATTTATTCTAATTTTTTTTTCACTATTCCTGGTTAATGTGAGTGAAAGAAAACAACGTAATTTTTTTGCTTTCCTTTATTTTTGTTTAAAAAGAATTTAATTTAAAAAAAATTATGTGAATTAATAAAAGTTAAAAAATAAACCACCCCTGTGTTGGCAATGACGAGTAGTATTTTTTTCTATAAAATGCTAATGAAAAAAATTAAAATTAAACTTTTGTTTTGCATTTTGTTTTAAATCCAAAAAAAAATAAAGGACATACAAACGAAGTCGTAAGAATGCGTTTATCAGAATATAACCGTCCTGTATCTGGACTTACCCCTAAATTAAATTAAAAGCTTTGCCGATTTTTTTTGGGGCCCATAATAAGTACAGGTGTATGTTTTATTACAACTATAAAATTAATTTTTCAATTTCCATATCAAATTGTAAGCGAGTTTAATATTGGGACCCGTAAGAAACTTAGAAGAGGTGTTCTTTCAGAGGAATTTACATAGTCGAAATTAAAATTTAAGCTTTGGCTAATTAGGCTTTTTTCCTGCTAATCTTTTAGCTAGTAGTGCGTCTCCCTCCGTTCGTCTCTCAGTCTGTTTGTAGAAATTACTCCTGCTATGGGTTAGTGGTACTGTGTCAAAAATATATAACATAAATGTTGTATATTTTTGCTGTGTATTTAAAACATATGGCATCCTCACCCTGACAGACATTTACAGGTTCCCATCTGACATCCCTCCGACAAAGCAAATAATTTTTTAGATTTTTTACTAACAGTGTTAAGGTTTACAACAATACCAGAACTATATTCTACCCCAGAATAAAAAGGTTCCGAGACTTTGGTATATCTAATAGGACGTTGCTATGATTGCATAACAATAGATGAAGTATGTTTCCTGCTATATGAATAAGTCGCTTGATTAGCAAAAGGTGAAAAACCGTTTTATGGCATGTGTGTAATAATTTGTTTCAATTTATTTAACAAATTCGCTTGAAAATTTAAGCTTTTCCAAAATATTTATTATTATTTTAATTTTTTTGATTATGTTTTTTAGTCTTTCCAAATAGAAACTGATTCACACCTTCTGAAATATGAAAAAAACAAATTAAGTTTAAAACACAAAAACAAAGAAGATAAAAGCGAAAAGCAAAAAATTGGTAAAAATTAAATACAATACTAAGAAAACAAGCTTGTCAATTTTATAAGATTTTATTTAATATTTTTTATATTTTATTGACAGTAGAAACTCCATTTTGTTTTTTTAAGTTTTTATCTAAAAACCTATTAAGTATTTTGATATTTTATTTTTTGCCAGTTCCGGGCTAAAAAGCATTTAGTTACATATATATGTTATGAACGTCATTGCGTAGGAATCATTTTTTGATTAATTTTTTGATTAAATCTCGAAATTGATGTTTTTTATATATTTTTTTATAAAAATAATATTTTTGGTTTAGATGTTGATAGGTAAATTCTTCTCAAAACAAAAATATCTTTTAGTACCAAATCTTCTTTAGTGATTTTTTAAATCTTAGACTTAGTGAACTTCTTTACAGTTACCATCGGTGGACTCCATTTTTCTTAGAAGTAAATATCGTCGTTACTACGGCAAAATGAGCCACATTCATTATTAAATACATGCGACTGTGACTTATTTATATTTTTACAGAACCTTACCAACTAAGGAATGAGTCACAGTAACTTATATTTTATAATGAATGTGGCTCATTCTGTCATAGTAACGACGAATGTATCGCTGCATCTTTCTAAAAGCACGGGGTCTTAGGACCGTCAGCGAGGACTTTAAACCGTCGGAAATGTTTCGGGAACTTGAAATCATAAAAATGGGAACTTGGTGCCCCGGAAAAAAGATGGTTTGGGTTAAGTTTAGGCTTGGCATTTCGGCTTAGGGACATGTTTTAGAAAATTTACATTTTTTTGTTTCAAGTGAACACTTTCGGATCCAATTTTCGCTCAGCTCTAAGTGCCCTCAGCTCAAATAATGACCCTAAATCCTTTCTAAACATATCTGATTTTTTAAAAATTGTAAAATTTTTTGTTGTGCATTAAAAAAAAACAAAATTTCATAGGCGTCCCTAGAATTTATACCCGTGAAACAAAATTATAGAAGTTTGTGTCAATTTTATAACTTTTTTTTAAGTCAATTTAAGTTTAAAAAGAAGACCATTGTTCAATTAAAGTTTGTATATGTTTTTGTAAACATTTTTCTGAGTCTTTTGATCATATGAGTTTCTACTAAAAGTAGTTTTTGTTTGAGTTAAAAAATCTTATTCATCAACATAACTGTATTTAGCACCTAAAGAAAACACAGAAGTTAAGCTTTTAATCTATCAGTTTTTGTGCCGGAAGTGGTACATTAATGCCGCGTGAATTTAGCTTTATTGTATTCTTCTTCTCTATAATATTAATCGAAACACATTGCTGTTTATTATTTATTTACTTTTGTTTTTGATTGGGAGTTTTCGGGTAATAACTCGATTTTTGGGATTTTTTAAACTAATTTTTAAAAGACGCGTCGCGATCATTTGAGCCCTAATCGAATTTTTTTAAATAAAATATTGTTTTTTTTTTAAAAATTTATTTGTTCGCAGAGTTTTGTCGCCTATTATCAAAAATATATAATAAAAAATGAGACGTTTAGAACGAACTGCTTGAAAAAAGAGGTGTGACGACCCAAAGTAGAAGTGAAAATAACCAGGCGCTGAAAAATTTAAACAGCCAAATTTATTGAAAAATTTGGTCGATACAAGAATTAAACCCGTAACCTCCAAAGTCGACTCTGGCGTGCTATCGGGGGGGTGGGGGTGGGTTGGGTGGGGTTTTTTTTGTGGTGGTGGTTGGTTTTGGGTGGTTTTTTTTTTTTTTTTGTTTTTTTTTTTTTTTTTTTTTTTGTTTTTTTTTTTTGTGTGTTTTTTTTTGTTTTTTTTTTTTGGTGGGCGGTGTTTCGTTGTTTTTGTGTTTTTTTTTTTTTTTTTTTTTTTTTTTTTTGTTTTTGTTTGTTTTTTTTTTTGTTTGTTTTGTTGTTTTTTTTGGGTTTTGTTGTTTTGTTTTTTTTTTTTTTGTTTTTTTTTTTTTTTTTTTTTTTTTTTTTTTTTTTGTGTTTTTTTTTTTATTTTTTTGGTTTTGTGGTTTTTTTTTTTTTTTATTTTTTTTTGTTTGTTTGTTGTTTTTTTTTTTTTGTTTATTTTTTTTTTTTTTTTTTTTTGTTGGTTGTTTTTGTTTTTTTTTGTTTTTACTATTTCTTTTTCCTATTTTTTTTTTTTGTTTTTTTTTGTATTTTTTTTATTTTGTTTTTTTTTTTTTTTTTTTTGGTTTTTTTTTTTTTTTTGCGTTTTTTCTTTCTTGGCTTTTTTGGTTGGTTTTTGTGTGTTGTTTTTGTTTTTTTTTTTTTTTTTTTTTTTTTTTTTTTTTTTCTCTTCTTCTTCATTACACCATACGCGGACACTGAAAGGGGAAAGAGACTTTTATTAACGCTTCCACTTTGAGTTTTCACGGGAAGGACACAATGTGTCACACAGGTTCCATTTAAATGGTACCTTTTGACTTATGGTCCCAGGTCCCATTTGAATAGGACCTGGACCTATTCAAATGGGATCTGGACCCATTTAAATGGGATCATTTAAATGGGATTTATTTAAATGGAAAAATGGAATCCTATTTAAATAGGTCCCATTTAAATGGGATCCCATTTAAATAGGTGTCAATCAAAGTGTCACAAATTTCTTCATAGACTTTCAAAGATCTGTGTCAAAGAAGCTAAAGTGATTTCTTACATTTTTTGAGTTTTATTAAACATTCATTGGTTAAAAAGATTCTTACTAGTTTCTAAACCTAAAATTTTATGATTGGGTGAATTTTTTATGTTCTTAACATTAAATAACGGTCAAAGAAATTAAGGGCTTGAGACAAACGTTAATTTTAATTATTTTTACAACAATATATTTCAGACTAGACTACAAATAGGACTGCAGCTCCCGTCAATATATTGTTTCTATTTATTTTTAATCTAATCGCGCTTAAGACTGGGACCTCTACCGAACCATTATTATTCTTTTTTGAGTGATGTATGCGTAAAATTCACTAAATATAGAAAATCTTTCCAAAACATTACAATTGTTCTCAACTGGAAACTATTATCAAACATATATAATAAACCGAAAAATGTGCAACTCCTATGTAAAAAAGTAGGAAAAGTAGGCCATTATTTTAATCAGTCATCAATCAGGCCAGTCATTTTAATTCGGCGAATTAAAATGAAGAGAAAGCTATTATAATAGCCATTTATTGATTTAATTTCACTTCATATATACTCACAGGTGTAATACTGTCCGCGCCGCAGGAGTTTTTTCGTGTTGGTTTAAACCGTTGGGCCGAGGAAAAGGCAATATAGGTGAAATTAAATCAATAAATGGCTATTATAATAGCTTCCTCTCCAGTTTAATTCGCCGAATTAAAATGACTACTATTCCATTATAATGCAGGCTGCCATTTAAATGGAGAGGCTCATTATAATGGCCTACTTTTCCTTAGTTTGTTATATAGGAGTTGCACATTATTTGGTATATTATATATTTTTGCTATTATCATATGTTCCAATGAGTCGGCGTGTGGAAAAAAATCTACCAAAAAATAATTATTGAATTTTCCTCCGAAAATGTTATGAGCACTTTCAATTTGTTTCCGCAAAATTTTTACCGTTTCCGTATGAGAGTATAGGTTTAATATGCAAAATGGTCCTAACACGAACTGTGCTTGCAACTAGCAGTATTTTTGTTAAGAATTCGTAAACAACTGAGATTAGAGTTTTATTTTAATATATTTTTAAAACTTAAAAAATACGTACACAGCTTCGTTTTAAGCGGTGCGACGCTCTGAAACATATATAGTTAGAGATAAGAATATAATTTTTCTTTAATGCTATTAATTTGATGTTTTTGGAAAACTTTTGTATGGAAGATTGGGTTATCAATGTCAAAAGTATGTAAAAAAAATCAATATAATACATTCGCGATAATTTTCTTCAACAAAAATATTCTTTTCGTAAAAAGAATGTTAACAAATTTTTTTATACATATATATATTTATCTTTGTTTTAAAAAAATATTTTTTGTCCAAAAAATATTACTAAGAATGTTGTCGGAATCAAATCCAAAATCCAGAAATCCAAAATCCTTGTTCTCTGCAACAAGGATTTTGGATAAAGACTCTTGTCTTAGAAATATTTTTGAATCAACAGTAATAAAAAAACAAATAATCAAAGTAAAAAATCCATATTGCACTATATATAAAAATTAATTTCAACTCTTAATAATTAATTATCAAAACATTACATTTTAGAATTTGACTACCGAATCCACAAAAAAAATAAGCTACCGCTTTTTTTCAACATATTATTTAAATGAAACTTTCACAAAACAGCGTTCTGAATTAATTGTCAATATTGATTATTATCAACCACCGATATGGATCTTCTGGGCCTAACTGTGCTTAATCTTCTATTTTTAAATTTTAATCATGGAATGAGTATTTTTCATATACATTGGCTTAGGAAACAACCGGTACGTAAAAATATTTTAAATAAATATCATATTTTTTACCGCTTCAAAATATTTAGACACATGCCACAAATGCCACATCCCAAACCAGTTTTTGGTTCTAAACAAATAAAAAAACTGCGGTTTTCGCGGTATTTGAGAAACTCCAATAATGAATAAATTTCATCTGAATAAATATAAACCAAAAACGAAGGACCAGTCTAACATGATGAACATTTCAACATGATGAAAAGTCCACACTGTGGATTTTCTAACATATAATTAGAACAACTATTTAACACACAGTCGGACATTCTCTTCTCTTATGCATTCTTCCCTATGTTAGCTCGTAGTTAAAAAATCTTTTTATGAGATTGTTCTAATATAACATTTTTTGTATTTTTAGACATGTAATGCTTTCAATCGATATAAATTATTTTTTGATTTCAAATTTAAAACAAATTAATAAAATATAACTTTATAAAAATTCAATATGAATTATGGATTTATATTTAAACGAATAAGCATCAAACCAAAGTAATGATTAATTGAATCAAAATTACCACAAAAAAATAGGTGAAATTTTAGCATGTTGCAGAAAAAAAATAAAACTGCATATCGGTCAAAACAAATTTTCATTCCAATCGACCAAAGTCACGTAAAAATAAAAACGCCTTATCCTTTGGGATTATGAGTCACAGTCGCATATTATTTCATACACATTTTGGCTCATTTTGCCGTAGTAACGGCGATATACAAATATATTTTAGGTATCGGTTGAGCAGAGAAGCCTCGGATATCCAGCCCTTACAATAAACAAACGGGCCAATGCCGAACTGATTCACTTCCTAACCAAGCAACGCAACCTGAACTTCTTGGTTCAACTCCGTCGGGCCGGATAGATATTTAGTTAGTAAAGGGATCTTTGAAATTTCAAAAACTTTAAAAGTGACGCTGCGTATAACCGCGACTGCTGAGCGCAGTGCCTCGACTGAGGCGGCTGCGCGTTATTTTTCCGGTGACTCATTAAATGTAACGTTATCATTGCGACCCCAGCAACAAATTGTAGGCTCATGGAATTTGATGAATTTGTGATCCTGAATAGATTTTTGGGGAATTTTAAATTATGAAATAAACCAGCTAAGAAAAAATTTAGTTTGCTGTATGTGGAAACTTAAATTAAATTAAAATTAATTAATTTTATTTCTTAGCTGCTTTTGTGTTATATGAATTTGCTAAAAATTTTTATGTTTTGATTAAATAACAAAACGCAGAACAGTTTTGAACATCTGAAATTTGCCTATCATTTTCGCATAAAATTAAAGTATTTTTGTTTTTAAACATATTATCTATATATATTCTAGCAAAAGACGAAACAAAGTTTCGAAAAAAAGCCTTATATTAAATGGAATAGTATAAAGCTACATAAGTCTAAAAACTAAATGCCAGAAAAGACTGAAACAAGTCTCTTTAAAACCTGTAAA
>JASAMX010019915.1:0-19273 GCA_030248175.1 Microlaimidae sp. YZB2_3 | reverse complement strand
TAATGTGTAACCTCTTCGTTCAGTTACGTACTGCTGTTGGTTAGGTTTTTGAAGGCTATGCGTTAGTTTTCATCTGTTGCTAGATCGCTGGTCTTGTTTATTATGTTTTTTAGGGTTTTCATGGAACTGATGCTTTATTAAAATGATTTTGGTTTGATACAGTTAATTCCTTTATGCCACTGCTTGTTTTTTGTGGCAGTCCCAATTTTATAGTTCATTGACTGTTACAAACTGATTTTATTTTAAATTTTTAATTTTGCGTTTTGGTAAAAGTCAACGTTGAGTCAAAAATAGTAGAATCAAAATCATATGATTTTTCACATCATTAATGTATACCATAGAAAAATGAAGATTTGAAGGTTGGTCATTTTTTAATGCCAAATTTAAAGCCTTCACGATCAATTGTTCCCACTCTCACTTTTATCGCCTAATGTGCTGGTTTACAGATCCGCGGGGAGAAAGTGCCTGGGAGATAAATTTCACGTACAGTAAACGGTGTGCGCACTGGTACACATAGATTTACTACATATTTTTATTATTTATTGCAAAAATAATAAAACTTCAAAAACAACAAAACCTAGTAAGTCGAGAAATTTTGAAAAGAAAAAATCATTTGAAAAACTAAAAATAAACAAAAAAAAAGCCATTTATGGTCACAATCAGTCGTTTTGCACGTGACTACTCTGGTGCGACATAGTGATTTTATAAAACGCACAAAGTTGTAAAGATGGTTTTAGGAAAAAAAAGTTTCAAGGTCCTTTTCGCGACAAGCGCAGGGAAATTATCTTTTCCCAGGTAAGATCAAACGCTATTCAGATACTGGCTCCCTGGGTTTTCTTAGAAGGCCATCGCGCCGGGAGCAAACATGTTTGCCAATATCCAATTTGTTGCGGTTTGTTTTTCCCCCGGTTTCCCTGGACAATTACAGGTGATTACATATGTTCGGAAGGTTATAAAAAATAAATACTTGCTCTGAGGTTATGCTATACCCACTGCTCCAAGTTCCCTCATAAAGTAATTGCAGATAAAAATCCATTCCAGATCCTTAGGATAGAGGTTATTTTTGAAAAAGGGGACTGCTATAAGTCCGCGCTTCGGGAAGCACTAAAAAGTTATTCGGACTGGAAATAAGGTAAACGATAAACCAGGGCGTGAAAACATTTTTTTCAGGGGGAGACCTTCAGCCGACAGGAAATCAGCGTTGTGAGAGGAAAGTCCAATCTCCAAAGCAGCAAAGTCTTCCTGATCTGTCGCTTATGTCAATTTAAAGACCCCTCAGCAAGCACCCTTCCACGATCCTTCGTTGACCTTTCCCATTAACACCAAAACAAAAGAACAACAAAAGACGGGAAAGGGACCGGTCCCCAAAAATCAAGCCATTCGTCCGCTTTTTTGCAAGCACTAAAAATATAATAGAACTTGAAATAGTATAATTGTTTAGTATAATGCAAACTTTAAACAATTGGAATTGAATTTCTGCGGTTTGAAAGCCGCTTAAAAATAGATGGACCGGTTTACAACACGAAAACCTTCGAAGTTATAACGTTTTATAAACATATAAAGTAACAAAACAAACAAACGCTTTGATATTTTGCCAAGTTTTTAAAAATCTCGCAGATTGATTTGCTTTGTTTTGAGAATAAAAACATATCGTTATTGTTAATAAAATTCACAAATTTTCTATCATCAACATTTTGTAGAATAATGTAACTGGTAGACAATGTGCAGAAAATATACATTTTAGTGCGATTTGACTTATTCTTTTATCTGACCTAATTTGAATTTTAGATAAGCCATAAAATATCTTAAATTCCCATGTTACATAATATCAAGAATATATATTAGAGAAGAATGTACCACTCAATACAAAAAATCGCACCCATCCGTGCATCGGTTTGCCATAAATAAACCCCCCCGGGGGTCTATATACTCCCCCGGAGGGGTCTATATACTTCCCCCGGGGGAGCATATAAACCCCCCCGGGGGAGTATATAGACCCCCCCGGGGGGGTATGAGCCCCCGGGGGAGTATGACCCCCCCGCTGGAGCATATAAACCCCCCCCCCGGGGGAGTGTATATGCTCCTCCAAAATTTAAAAAAAAATTTTTTGTGGAAACGCATCGCCGCGGCGCGGTTGTCTCGTTGACTGTAGAAACTGTATTTATTATGTTGCCGAAAAGTAATATGTCGCCCCGGTTTTCCGGCCATTATCACAAAAACAACTGTTTTACAAATCAAAAGTTTCACGTTTAACGGAGATTTCAATAAAATTTCGATAAAAAATAACTTTATTACTAAATAAACACTATTTTTACATAATAAATACAGTTTCTAGAATCAACAGAACAAACCGCGCCGCGGCGACGCTTTTCACAAAAAAATTTTTTAAATTTTGGGGAGAGCCTATACACTCCCCGGCGGCTTGTCCACACTCAGGAGGGCTCTATATACTCCCGGGGGGCTCATACCTCCCGGGGTCCATATGCACCCCCGGGGGGTCCACTCTTCCCCGTGCTCTCCCAGAGTCTGTATCCCACTACCCCCGGGGGGGTCCCCCACTCGGGTTCAATTTGTGGCAAACCGATGCACGGATGGGTGCGATTTTTTCTATTTGAGTGGTACATTCTTCTCTATATATCTATAATATGCAGCTGTATATTGTTTTTCAACAGTAAACAAAACCTAATGCGCTGTGAACCGCTTGGACTCTGCTTTTTTTCTATAATTAGAAAATTTCTATATTCTTCTATTTTTTATTATTACCTTCAGGTTAAAAAAAATATTAGAAACAAAATAAATTTTTCATTTAAAAAAACAACATTAATTCATTTAAGCTCGTCAAGTCACTCTCCATAGGCCAAGATATAAATCGAAAATTTTTGTTTTTTTTGTTTTCATCGCGATTAATACTAAAAAAATCTGCCATTTGATTAAACAATGTTAACAATGAAAATCAAAAAGACGCATTAGAAAATTTAACGAATTGATATTGTTTAGATCACTAAAGGATTAAAATTTACTGGAAATGAAGCGCAACCGGATCATTTTAAGCTTCTCCACCTGGACGGAAACCACCTCTTAATCGGCGCTAGGTTAGTTGAAATTTTTGTTAAGTAGCAGTGGGCAGCGATGTGCTATTTAATTACTGACTCATATTGTTTGAAGCAATAATATTTGCGGAAGGTTTACAAGTTTTAAGGCCGGTATGCCAATCACCGTTTTGTATCGCACAAATAAAAAATAAGTCATACGCTGTTTGTTTTGCGTAATCATTATAGCTTCATATATATATTGTTTTTTACGACGAAATGAAGTGTGGTGGGTAACTTTTTCAGTGTTGTTCTGGTTTTTTGTGTTATCGAACTACAATGAGTGACCACTAAACCGGCCACACAGAATTTTATTGTAATAAACTTAAAATTACACACAAATCGCACTTCTAAATCTCGCTCTTATTTTAATGTTTAAAAAGTATAATAATGAAAATAAATAAAAAAAAAATTACAGACTTTTAACTCTTAGTTTGCCCAGCACAATAGTTGATAAAATGCCGTCATAACAGGGGAGTAGTCGGGGTTAACTGTCAGGTGTTGAAGATTGATTTCCGATCTCGACAAAAAATGGGGTTCATTATTTCTGCGGCAGACAATCGCGCACATTGAATTAAGATTATGATTTTCAAAAAAAAGGTAGAAAATATTTTTTTATTATATTCATTTCACAGATTCCCCACTGAGAAAAACTGAGCACACTCAAGGTCTTTTCTCAGCGACTTAAAAATTTTCACCCAAGGTGTCTTCCATTTTGATGGCAGAAAAGGGGTTATAAATTTTAATTTCAAAATGTTGTCTGCCCACTTAAATTTTATTAATTGCATTTGGTCAGGTGCATTTGGTATGAGTCAACGTTTTTAGCCGATCTCCAGACAACAATTGATGTCTGCATTGCATGTATTGTATTCATAATTTAAATTTCGCCAAGAAATATCATTTAACTGAAAAAAATCCAAATCAATCGTAAGGTTGAAAAACTTATTTGTTTAACATTATAAATATTAATTATAATAAGATTTTTTGAAATTTTAAATAAGAGTAGATTCTACGTAAAGGACTATCAGCACGTGAATATGAAAAATAATTTAAATTAAAATTTTAAATGATGAATAATTTTAACGTATTCATTGTGCTTACTCAAGTCAAAAAAAAAACAAAAAAAACGTTTAACAGAACACAAATCCAAAAACCACTACTCAAAAAAGCTGCTATATTGTAATTTACTTCAGTACAAGCCAGAGTATACTTTGTTAAATGCTACAAAAACAACTTCCGATAAAAACATTATTCTGCGAAAGCAATTTTATTAGGCAATTTTTTTTTGATAATGTCATTCTGCGAGAGCAGTTTTGTTGGACAACTTTTTTTATAATACACTTTTTAAAAATATTACTTAGCTAAATACTTGGTTTAACCCTTTGGGTTTGTTACTGCTGTTCAGACGCGGAGTGCATATCGCGTTTCGCGGCTCAGTGTACAAGGGCGGCAGAAGGAGCATCCCCGTGTCGACGGAACGACGACTAGTTTGAACATTGACACGTTCCCTTTTTACCTTTCAGACGCATTTTTGTCTCAAAAATCGCAATGGATTAATCTGTATATAAAATTCATATTTTTCCCCAATAATGAGAAAAAAGAAATCACAACAAAACCCAGAACTTAAAACGCACATTTGATTTTGTTTATTTTATTTTTTTAATTTTAGAGATGTGGTTTACAATATCAGTATGCGAGATTTTTCCGTTCATCAGGTGAGCTTTATTAGTTCAATAGGTTATCGAGAAAAAGACACGATCGGTTTAATTTATTATTTATAATTATTATTCTTTTCAAATTTTGTAAATATATCAATTTTCCACACTTTTTTGTCATTGGGGGAAAAATATGAATTTTATATACAGGATTAATCCATTGCGATTTTTGGAGACAAAAAGTGCGTCTGAAAGGTAAAAAGGGAACGTGTCAATGTTCAAACTAGTCGTCGTTCCGTCGACACGGGGATGCTCCTTCTGCCGCCCTTGTACACTGAGCCGCGAAACGCGATATGCACTCCGCGTCTGAACAGCAGTAACAAACCCAAAGGGTTAAACCAAGTATTTAGCTAAGTAATATTTTTTGAAAGTGTATTATAAAAAAAGTTGTCCATAACAAAACTGCTCTCGCAGAATGACATTATCAAAAAAAAATTGCCTAATAAAATTGCTTTCGCAGAATAATGTTTTTATCGGAAGTTGTTTTTGTAGCATTTAACAAAGTATACTCTGGCTTCTACTGAAGTAAATTACAATATAGCAGCTTTTTTGAGTAGTGGTTTTTGCATTTGTGTTCTGTTAAACGTTTTTTTTTGTTTTTTTTTGACATGAGTAAGCACAATGAATACATTAAAATTATTCTTCATTTAAAATTTTCATCTAAATCATTTTTCATATCCATTTGCTGATAAGTTCCTTACGTAGAATCTACTCTTATTTAAAATTTCAAAAAATCTTATTATAATTAATATTTATAATGTTAAACAAATAAGTTTTTCAACCTTACGATTAATTTGGATTTTTTTCAGTTAAATGATATTTCTTGGCGAAATTTAAATTATGAATACAATACATGCAATGCAGACATCAGTTGTTGTCTGGAGATCGGCTAAAAACGTTAACTCATACCAAATGCACCTGACCAAATGCAATTAATAAAATTTAAGTGGGCAGACAACATTTTGAAATTAAAATTTATAACCCCTTTTCTGCCATCAAAATGGAAGACACCTTGGGTGAAAATTTTTAAGTTGCTGAGAAAAGACCTTGAGTGTGCTCAGTTTTTCTCAGTGGGGAATCTGTGAAATGAATATAATAAAAAAATATTTTCTACCTTTTTTTTTGAAAATCATAATCTTAATTCAATGTGCGCGATTGTCTGCCGCAGAAATAATGAACCCCATTTTTTGTTGAGATCGGAAATCAATCTTCAACACCTGACAGTTAACCCCGACTACTCCCCTGTTATGACGGCATTTTATCAACTATTGTGCTGGGCAAACTAAGAGTTAAAAGTCTGTAATTTTTTTTTTATTTATTTTCATTATTATACTTTTTAAACATTAAAATAAGAGCGAGATTTAGAAGTGCGATTTGGTGTAATTTTAAGTTTATTACAATAAAATTCTGTGTGGTCGGTTTAAGTGGTCACTCATTGTAGTTCGATAACACAAAAAACCAGAACAACACTGAAAAAGTTACCCACCACACTTCATTTCGTCGTAAAAAACAATATATATATGAAGCTATAATGATTACGCAAAACAAACAGCGTATGACTTATTTTTTTATTTGTGCGATACAAAACGGTGATTGGCATACCGGCCTTAAAACTTGTAAACCTTCCGCAAATATTATTGTTTCAAACAATATGAGTCAGTAATTAAATAGCACATCGCTGCCCACTGCTACTTAACAAAAATTTCAACTAACCTAGCGCCGATTAAGAGGTGGTTTCCGTCCAGGTGGAGAAGCTTAAAATGATCCGGTTGCGCTTCATTTCCAGTAAATTTTAATCCTTCGTGATCTAAACAATATAAATTCGTTAAATTTTCTAATGCAGTTTTTTTAGAATTTCATTGTTAACATTGTTTAATCAAATGGCAGATTTTTTTAGTATTAATCGCGATGAAAACAAAAAAAACAAAAATTTTCGATTTATATCTTGGCCTATGGAGAGTGACTTGACGAGCTTAAATGAATTAATGTTGTTTTTTTAAATGAAAAATTTATTTTGTTTCTAATATTTTTTTAACCTGAAGGTAATAATAAAAAATAGAAGAATATAGAAATTTTCTAATTATAGAAAAAAAGCAAGTCCAAGCGGTTCACAGCGCATTAGGTTTTGTTTACTGTTGAAAAACAATATACAGCTGCATATTATCAAGAATATATAAGAGAAGAATGTACCACTCAATAGAAAAAATCGCACCCATCCGTGCATCGGTTTGCCATAAATAACCCCCCCCCCGGGGAGTATATAGACCCCCCTGGGGGAGTATATAGACCCCCCGGGGGAGTATATAGACCCCCGGGGGAGTATATAGACCCCCGGGGGAGTATATAGACCCCCCCGGGGGAGTATATAGACCCCTCCGGGGGAGCATATAAACCCCCCCGGGGGAGTGTATATGCTCCCCCAAAATTTAAAAAAAAATTTTTTTGTGGAAAAGCGTCGCCGCGGCGCGGTTGTCTCGTTGATTGTAGAAACTGTATTTATTATGTAAAAATAGTGTTTATTTAGTAATAAAGTTATTTTTTATCGAAATTTTATTGAAATTTCCGTTAAACGTGAAACTTTTGATTTGTAAAACAGTTGTTTTTGTGATAATGGCCGGAAAACCGGGGCGACATATTACTTTTCGGCAACATAATAAATACAGTTTCTACAGTCAACGAGACAACCGCGCCGCGGCGACGCGTTTCCACAAAAAAATTTTTTTTTTAAATTTTGGAGGAGCATATACACTCCCCCGGGGGGGGTTTATATGCTCCCCCGGGGGGGTCTATATACTCCCCCGGGGGGGTCTATATACTCCCCCGGGGGGTCTATATACTCCCCCGGGGGGGTTTATATGCTCCCCCGGGGGGAGTATATAGACCCCCCCGGGGGAGTATATAGACCCCCCCGGGGGGGGGGTTTATTTATGGCAAACCGATGCACGGATGGGTGCGATTTTTTGTATTGAGTGGTACATTCTTCTCTTATATATTCTTGATATTATGTAACATGGGAATTTAAGATATTTTATGGCTTATCTAAAATTCAAATTAGGTCAGATAAAAGAATAAGTCAAATCGCACTAAAATGTATATTTTCTGCACATTGTCTACCAGTTACATTATTCTACAAAATGTTGATGATAGAAAATTTGTGAATTTTATTAACAATAACGATATGTTTTTATTCTCAAAACAAAGCAAATCAATCTGCGAGATTTTTAAAAACTTGGCAAAAATCAAAGCGTTTGTTTGTTTTGTTACTTTATATGTTTATATAACGTTATAACTTCGAAGGTTTTCGTGTTGTAAACCGGTCCATCTATTTTTAAGCGGCTTTCAAACCGCAGAAATTCAATTCCAATTGTTTAAAGTTTGCATTATACTAAACAATTATACTATTTCAAGTTCTATTATATTTTTAGTGCTTGCAAAAAAGCGGACGAATGGCTTGATTTCTGGGGACCGGTCCCCTCCCCGTCTTGTGTTGTTCTTTTGTTGGTGTTAATCGGAAAGGTCAACGAAGGATCGTGGAAGGGTGTTTGCTGAGGGGTCTTTAAATTGACATAAGCGACAGATTAGGAAGACTTTGCTGCTTTGGAGATTGGACTTTCCTCTCACAACGCTGATTTCCTATCCACTCAAGGTCTCCCCCCGTAAAAAATGTTTTCCGCCCCTGGGTTATCCTTTACTATTTCCAGTCCGAATAACTTTTTATTGCTTCCCGAAGCGCGGAATTATAGCAGTCCCCTTTTTCAAAATTAACCTCTATCCTAAGGATCTGGAATGGATTTTTATCTGCGATTACTTTATGAGGGAACTTCGGCATGGGGTATACATAACCTCAGAGCAATATTTTATTCATAACCTTCGGAACATATGCAATCACCTGTAATTGTGCAGGGAAACCGGGGAAAAACAAAACGCAACAAATTGGATCTTATCAAACATGTTTTACTCCCGGCGCGTTGGCTTTCTAAGAAAACCCAGGGAGCCAGTATCTGAATCGCGTTTGATCTTACCTAAAAGATAATTTCCCCGCGCTTGTCGCGCGAAAAGGACCTTGAAACTTTTTTTTCCTAAAACCATCTTTACAACTTTGTGCGTTTTATAAAATCACTATCGCACCAGAGTAATTACGTGAAATCACTAATATACCATAAATGATTTTTTGTTTAGTTTTTTTTCAAATGATTTTGTCTTCTCAAAATTTCTCGACTTATTAGGTTTTGTTGTTTTTGAAGTTTTATTATTTTTGAATTGATAATTTAAAATATGTAGTAAATCTATGTGTACCAGTGCGCACACCGTTTACTGTACTGAAATTATCTCCCAGGCACTTTCTCTCCGCGGATTTGTAAACGAGCACATTAGGCGATAAAACTGAGAGTGAACAATTAATCGTGAAGGATTAAATTTGACATTAAAAAATGACCGACCTTCAAATCTTCAGTCTTCTATGGTATACATTAATATTGAAAATCATATGATTTTGATTCTACTATTTTTGACTCAACGTTGACTTTTACCAAAACGCAATTAAAAAGTTAAAATAAATCATTTGTAACAGTAATGATTTATAAAATTAAAATACAACAGTGGCATAAAGGAATTAACTGTATCAAACCAAAATCATTTTAATTGAGCATCATTCCATGAAAACCCTAAAACATAATAAACAGAGACGAGCGATCTAGCAACAGATGAAAATTAACGCATAGCCTTCAAAAACTTATAATTTAACAGTGTTCATAAAATTCGTTGTTATTGTGTTTTATTGAACGTTTTGTTGCTGCACAACACAAACGTCACAGGACAGACTAATTAAAACGATTTATTGATTAAATGCTTACAATCATTGATGAATCATTGGGGCCTATAGCTTAATTCCAGCTTTGATTAAGCTTAAAATAGAATGTGTTTTTGAACAAATTCCTAGTTTCCTTTTTTAAGCATGGTCACACATTAACAAAAGCAATATTTAAAATGATTTGAATGTACCCCAAAAAATATGGCGAGTGAAGAAAGTTCAAATGAGGTAAATTGGAATCATTCGGAGAACTTGAAAATATTAATTAAAATTATTATTGCGTCCAAAAACAAAACAATTTTGCTTTAAAATTCATATTTTTTTTTAGTTTTTATCGGTAATTTAGATGCGGTTGTAAATCAATTTAATTATCATAATTTACCCTTTATATACATGTGTTTGATTTTTTTGCAAGTTTGAGAGGTGGAAGTTTGAATAACCTGAAGAAATGAATTGAAATCGGTTCAAAACTTGAACTGGACTAAGTGTGTAGTTTCGGCCTTGAATTGGCGTGGGGAAGACAATCGTAGGTGCCGCCGTTAAAATAAAACTAACTTTTACTTTTAAAAAAACTACAGTTGCTGTTTTTTATTTTAATTTTTAAAATGTAGTAGAGATTGTAATGAAGATTAAACTATAGTAACATTGTATAAATATTTTTTAACTTCTCGGAAAAATATATGATAACAGTATTTTGCTCTAATAAAAAAGTTTGAGACACATGTTTTCCGAAAGACAAAACAAAGCATCCAATTCAAAACTAAGGTTATGAAAAAGCAAAAAAACACATAATTTTATGAAAAGATTCATTATTGTCTTTTTAATGTTTTCGAAATTTTGAATTCTGAATAAAGAGGTGCCAAAAGACGGCGTCAGTTGGCCGTCCTTTTCTTTTTTGTCTGCCGCCATTACTGTGCATGCGCCCTTTTGTCTGGGAAAAGATTAACCCCACAAAACAAAATCAACAATAGAGGAGACAGCACGACGCTAAGTTAGCACACAAATCTGACCAGTCAAGTCTCAAACTTCCACTAATTCGATCTGGGGATTTCAAATGATATTTCAACTTAAATTTGTCCAATTATAGGATCTCTTTATAGCAAAAAACAATATACAGAAGAAATAGTGCAAATAATCAAAATATGTGCAAGGTGTAAGTTATATTGTAATACATTTATTTTTAGAAAAATATATTGAAAATTTTAATTATTATAGTTTGTGTAATTATTATGTCAACAGTTATCTGTGTGGGCAATATTATTCACCTTGAAAATTATATTTTAAAAAAATATGTAATTATTGTATCATGAATACAAGGGAAATCGACATGATGATAACAAATGCTCAACAAGCGAAATTTTGAATATTTCGTTCCTTTTGAATTTTACGTTTATATGAATAAAATAATTCTATCTCAGGCAGAAGACAGCATATGGCATTTTATCCTATTAAAAGTATTCTATCAAAAAGTCGGCTAATTTATCTTTCCACTTTCTAGTTTTACTTTGACGCCGCCTAAGCACAAGCGACTTTTACGTGTGTTTACACATTTTACTATGTTATGACTGGTTGAAATTGTTTTCTTGTGCACACTTGACATCCTGTTCGCAAAAACAAAGCTTAAAAATAAATTAATCAAATGTTCTTTCTATAAGGTCCCTTTAAAAAAACTCATTTTATTATAACATTTAAAATTAACGCCGTTTTTTACATAAGTTTTCATAAAACATCATTTTCATAAAATAAATAATTTTAAGTTTAGAAACTTAAAAAATATTTTAGGTGTTACTGTGAACAGAAAAAGTGTATTTAGTTGTGTTTTGCTTAAATTATTATTTTTTTGGCGCGAAACCCACCGTGACCAAAAATATACTCTTAAAATTAAGTGTAAAGTAAAAAAGTCAGTAACGGGATTCGAAGGTTAAAACTTTCGGTCATTTATCAAATTGTCTAATGGATCGCTAGAATATGCTTCAAGAATGCTTCTAGTAGCAAAATCAACAATTTTTTTCAACAAATAGCGTTGGTATTTATTTAAATTAAAAAAAAACGCGTTTCTTGCATGTTTTGGTTTTGCAAAAAGTTTAAGATAATAATTTGTAGTAAAAATAAAAAGCATTCCAATGATATGTTTTGTAAATTTAAAACCCTTTAAAAACAAATTCAATACAACAGCTGCGAAAAAAAGAGTTAAAAAAATAGATTTTCTTTTTCAAATCAGTAATGAGTTTTTTTTAGCTGAATTGTTAGTTCAAAATACTGATCTTTTGCTTTGAAGTTTAACCTTGGTTTGATTCGAGTTAATTAGCCCTTTATTTTGAAACTTAAACCCTAAAAATTATTTGGGAAAGCTTAAAACCCTTTCTCATTTTTCATTGTGTAAAAGGTTGAAAAATTAAATGTACTCCGACAATTACATGACACATTACACCAATTAATAATTGTTTGTCCTCCACTGACCATCCGTGTTTTAACGTGTCCCATGCCTTTGCTCTTCTACCCGTAAAACTGTGTTAAAAAGGTGTTAGGACGACAATTATGACATGGGAGTTGAGATGTGCACAGCCATATTCGCATTTATTGCGCTGAGTGTTAACTTTGACGTGTTTCCTCATCTGCATGGGAAGTACATTAATAAATAACGTGAAAGAAAATATTAGAATAATTTGTTTTCGGACACTGCAGAGAACTAAAATTCCAACACAAATTGTGAACTTAATAACACCACAAAGACGAATTGGTGAACTCAAGTTTGACTCATACTATATATTTTATAAGTATAACTGATCTATAATGTTTTGCTATCCAGAAAAACTTCTTGCTATTTAGCTATAAACAAACAAGTCTCAGAATCTATTTTGTAAAGAAACAAAGTCAAATCCACCTGAGCGTTGGTAGTGGCCGCTGGACCAAACTGAGGGTTTATACTAGTGATGTTCCTACTCTCCAATATCATGCTTCGGAGCTCCGGCCATATAAAGCGGATGGAGCTCCGGAGGTCCGCTCCTTAAATGAGCGATTTGAAGCATATTTAAGCTTGAAATACATTTTAAACGACTCTGCTGTATTAATAGAACTATTTTTATTGTTTTAAATAAGTTTTGGAAAAAACTTAGTTTACAAACAAATTTTGACAAAATAATTAATGCCATCACTCTTTAATTATTTACGAACTCAGTATAAAAATAGGGCGTAGCTCGGGGGGTTGCTCCGGATCTCCGGAGCTCCGGGGAACATCACAAGTTTATACATTCTACATGACGCAATTTATTTTGTGAAAAGATGTACACAATGCAATGAAAGTGTATGCGATTTAAACGCAATAGTTTTTCCTTATGGAATACATTTTTGCGTTACGACCAATGTATTTTAACAAAAAGTACAATACTACATAAAAAAGCTTTTTTTTACAATACTTCATAAAAAAACTGACGCAGTTTATATCAAACAATATAATGTACCGGTTTTATAACTAAAATGAACCATTAAATTTTCAATGTGTATTATATTCATTTACCTTCGAGCTAAAACAGGTACTCGTTCTTTTTATATTTTTTTGTGTGTATATTTTCTTTAGATCTAAAATGGTTGTAACACGGTGTATTAAGTTTAATCTCTTCCTAACCTTTTCAAAATAAAAAGGTTTTGAAAAAAAAACAATGATCTAAAAATTAATTTTATAATGTTGTATAAATGAATATTAAAATTCTATATAAAAATTCTGTAATTAAAAATTTTGACTGAATTTAATTTCCGTTCTATCGAATAGCTATGTATAAATGCTTCAAGTAAATGCTCAGTGTGCCGATTTAAATTTGTTTACATATTAGCGGTTAAATAAAATGGTATTTTTAGGCTGGTTTATGAGATTGCACTAAAATTTTCGTGTCGCAAAAGAAGATGTAAGTTTTGACAAGAAAATTCGTGCAAAAAAATTGATTTCCCCAGGAGCTGAAAAGTAATTACATAGTGAAACGCTGAAAAAGTGGTGAAATAAACTTAATTTTTGTATCCGGCATTTTATTAGATGACGAGCGGAACGACAAATTCAATTTTATCAGGGTGTGAAGTGAAATTTAAAATTAATAAACGAATTTCTTAAAAAAATAAATTCAAAATTGACATATGCATTTTGATTTTGTTTTGTTTGATTTCTAATTTTGTTTGATTTCTAATGAAATCGAAGTGGCAAAGTTAGAGGTGTACAATAAAAAAGACATTTTTTAGAGTACCAGAAAGACAAAATGCTCAAAAGAATTTTTGACTTTATTTATAATAATTAATGAAGTGGTGAAGTTTTCAAATATATATCCGGAAAAACTACTATTTGAACGCAAGCCACTTGAATGAAAGATGAATGCGATGGGATGCTTGACTATTCGCTGTAGTGGAATCGAAGGCCGCAGGTTTTGAATTGGGAAATAAAAGAGTCGAGTGGTTAGTTGTTTTCCAAGGGAGAGCTCTGTCAAAACGCCGTGCGGCGCTGAGTTTTAAAAACCTAGTCAGAAAAACACAGCAATACAGTTCGCGGCCGCACCGAAATCCCACCTTCCGGCAAGCGAAAAAAACCATCTTAAGTGTCAGTTCGGAAGGGTAAATGGGGATTTGTGCGAAAAGATGCTCGGACTGGAGCGAACTTACGGCCGACTAGCCCATCAATTTGAAAAAAAAAACGGGCCAATCTCTAAATGCATGGATGGAAAAAAAATATTTACACTAAATGTTAAAGATGCAGAGTAACAACACAACAGTCGTATGCGCGAGCGAACACCGGACACGATGTGGTAAAAATTGCCCATTTTGCGGAAGTCGGGTGACATTGTGTAAATTAGGTTTTATACAAAATGTAATCGGTTATTATTAATTGTCTTTCCATCCAATTACGAGTTTAATGATAAAAGTTTGTTTAGTTTTACACTAATAATTACGAGAACCCAATATAAAATAAGTTTTTAAGGAAAAAGTAAAATATGTTATAGTTTGGAATTGTAGATTCAACGGGATTTTGTAAAGAAAAAAAAACTGAAATATAACTGTGTTGTTTAATTCGACAAAACATTTCCCGAAATTGCTGCATTTTGTATTTTTATATATATTTAAGAAAAAAATATATATATTGCATAAAATTATATATATATATATATATATATATATATTGCAAAATATATTTTTACGCATAAAATTTAAAAATAAGCACAAAAATTTGTGTTTGTAGTCCTCAGCCAAAAATGTATTGCATTTTTTTATTTGCAATTCATCAATGGTTGTTTAAACTAGGAGTTACGCTTAATTGTAAACTTTGAAGTATACTGCAGGTAATTTAAATTTTTTTTATCCGCAATACATGACCGTAAAAATGTCACTGACTAACCAAAATGGAAAAAAGAAGCCACTGACTCAACTTTGAATCAGCCGATTTTCCTTTCTTTTTTGCATGGCGAGTTCGTTCCATAGACAATGAGATAAAAGAAGATTAAACATTACAGGGAGCGACATTTTGACGCGATGACATGGCACTATGGATCTCATCGCATAATAAACAGAGGTTAAGAGATTCAGAATTTTACAACCTGCGAATAAATTAATAGACATTTCATATAGGTTTCATTTAAAAAATAAGAGAAACAGATTTTTTTAGGATTAAACTATTGAAACTCTGTTAATTACATACGATGTTTTTAGTCAAATACCTATGGTTAAAAATTAGTCGTTCTCTGCTAATTTGTGAAAACAATTTTTCATTTACAGTTATACTCTTATTGCAACATTAAATTTTAGATGGTTATGTTTTTTAAAACAAGTGTTTGAAAAATACAAAAAAAAACAAAAAAATTTCCCCAGAAAAATAAAAAAAACACGAAATATATTTTATAGATATGTAATATTGAAAGACCAAGAACAGCATAAAGAAGAAAACTAATGTACCGAGAATAAACTATCATATAAAACCAAACAAATTAAATAAAATTAAAATAAATTTAAAATTATATTAAAAATAGGACGAAAAATCCTTTAAGAGTGTATTAAAGCAATATTTAATAAATGATAATTATTATTATTTTTTTAATTAATTATAAAAACAGTTAAAAACAATAAAATAGATTTATAAAATTATGAACCGCGAAAAGCAAAAAATACACACAACTTTAATTTTATTCACAAAGCTTGCATTTTATTTACAAGCCAGTCAATGAATATTTTAGAAACAATAGTTTTTTAAAAGGCTGGATGTGCTATATTGCAAAAAAACAATAGTTGGAACAAAATCCTGCCAAAAAAAATTATAATATCAAAATTCTATAATTGTAAAAAGAATTTACAAAAAAACTTATAAAACTTGTAAAAAAACCACTTACATGCATCGATGATATCGTTTGTCGTTTCGCAAAATATCAAACCATTCAAAATAACATATCCAATAAGGACATACATGCCTTATTTAGTCCGTTTGATGCAAAATAATCACTATAATTAATTTTTTAAGTATATAAATTACCACCAAGTTTTAAAGAATATTTTATCATATAATATTTGTGATCAAAAAGTAAACTATGCGTGGCCCACACAGTTAATTTTTATAAAATATTTTTTTAAAAATTTATTATCATTTTTGACGTTATTCGATGAGCAGGTAAAAAAATGACTGTAAATCTGAAATACAAATGGCTTGTTTCTAAGCAAAAAATCGTTCTTGGAGTAGAAAATGCTGTTAAATTGTAGAAGTCAGTTGCTTTTTTTGGATTAGAAAACGGGATGAGCTTGAGACCATGGTATAATTATGTTTGATGCTTTTTAACAGCCAAACAATGTCGATACAAATCGCAGGCGTGTATCCGAAATTTAGTGTAAATATCTTACTTCTGGGAACTTCGATTTGATCTTTCTAACTGAAAGTAAAAAGAATGGAATCTTAGGTACTATCAATTCCCAATTCGTTTGTAAAAACAGAGATAAAACGGCTTCGGAATAAAAGTTATTAAACATAAAAACCGGTGAGGGAGCAAACGAAATGAACAAATCTTCGTCTACTATACGCTACTATTGGAGTAGTCCAATGCATAACAATCGCATTTGCCTCTCAGTTTACCTCTTAGTCACGTGAGCGGATCGCTGATTGGATGAGTGGTGCTGCGCGCGGGAGACAGAATTACACTGTTTAACAATGATCGAATCAGCTGGAGTTTTTTTTGGCACGAAAAAATTCTGGCTTTCTAATATTTGCCACTCTGAAGGAAAGCGGTAGTTTATATTACTATTAATTGCTTGTTACATTTCAATTCATCGTCACTGTTAAGCTCAAGTTAATTTAAGTAGCTTCCAACGTTCGAAATGCAGGTAATATATAGACAGAAAATATCGCTTTGAAAAAGGCGCCTTGATTTAGATAAACATCTGCATAAATGCTTGACATTACACTAAAAAATTAAATTTTTTATTGGTTTAAATTACTTAAACAGTTTAAGTATCCTAATTTATAAAATCCTAATATAAAATTTCTTTAATAAAGGACAAATTTTTAAAAATAAAACATTTTTGAATAAACATAGTTAATGTAGTCAAAACTTTAAACGTATAAACTGGATAAATTCCAACCCCTAATAAATAAATAAAGACAGCGTTTTTTTTTTCAAGAAAAAAAGTCGATAATTTAGTGGATGCTATTTTCGTCTTTTGTTTACGATGTGTTTTGTAATTAAATAATAATTTTTCAGCCAGGGGTCGCATTCCGAAAAACACTTATACCCCGATAAACCCATTCCGATAAAAATAAAAAAAAATAAAATATATATTGTAAATTAATAAAACTGCCGCATAATGGGAGTGAAAATGAATGCGATGAATTTTTTTAAATTTTTTTTTCTACCGCTGCAAAACCACCTCGCGCAAAATAAAAAAAAATAGTCAATGTGCGTATTTTATTTTTTATTAAATTAATCCAACGGGAAAAATATTTACCCACCTCTCGAGTTGGATAAATTCTTATCCTTAAAACAATAGAAAAAAATTACTCCGTTTTAACCTGGGTACCAAATTTATTTTTCACTCGCATCTTTTAAGCACGTAAAAAAAGTTATCCCGGGATAACTTTTAACCGCGCGTCAGAATGCGACCCCTGAATTTCTTTCAAGAAAATATTATTAAAATTATTTATTTGAAATTACAAACTAAAGAAATAAATTAGACTATTTAATATTATCTATTATTATATTTGCAAAAACGCAGGAGTAGTAAAGGCATAATTTAACTTGCAATAAGACCACATACCCCTTTGGTGTTAAAGTAAACCTTATGGGTTTATTAATAAGTGCCCCCAACCCCCAATTAAATAAATTAAATTTTACCTTAAATACTATAGAATACAATTATTAGTAGGAATCATAAAACGAAACAAAAAATTATACAGTTATAAAAGTATCAAAGAACTAAAAGATCATTTAGAAAAAAATTAGATGTAATCAAAACCATAATATTGTACCCTCGTTTAAACGTAAGATTAAGCGCGGTACAAACTGAAACTTTTTGTCGTCGATTTCGATGATTTTTCGGTAAACCCTTAATTTTTCCGCAAAACTTTTTATCTTTTGTCGAATATCTTTAGCAGTTCAAACCGACCAGCGTTTATTTAGGGCTTTCTGTACTTTGACAATGTCTATTTTACTGCGAAAGGTTTTGTCATAAAACATTTAAAAAACAATCATACATAACTTTATTTTGACACTCTGATTGCAAGGTGCTGATTGCAAAATCCAATCGACACACACGGCAGGTATTTTGTAATATTATTTTTTGTCTCTGTTTTGTACAAAGAAAGGGATTGCGAGTCCCAGCGAGAGGCGAAAGGCACCACACGAAGGTTCAAAGAATGAGAAGAGAACGATAGAATCCACCCCAAAATAATGCCTTTGAATTGCCACTGTGTCAACTCTAACAAAAACAAAAATTCTACGGCATTAAAAGCGTGCAAATAAATTAATTTATACCAAAACAAATAGACAAATGTTTTAGAAATTTACATCTTAAGTTAGAAGTAATCAAATTCAAAATCATGTGTGGTCATTCTTTTTGTACTTTTTGAATTTAAATTGTTTTATATTCTAATTTGTAAATTCGAATTATTTTTTATACAAGATAAAATTTTTTCTATTTAAGAAATAATTTTGTAATTATATTTTCACGCAATTCAAAACTGTTAATATTTAACAGAACAAGTTATATGTTGTATACACCATGAATTTATTTATATTTTGTAAAATAGTATATAGTTTTACTCATGGTATATAGTATCATCTTTGGACTACAAACCACGAACCCACCGTTTACTGGAAATAAGAAATTAAAAACACAAAGTTTTATATTATTGCGACGTGTTTATAGATTCATAAATAGGATTATAGGCAAATAAAATTTAGCTGACCTCGGTAATTGCAGTATTGCATCGACTATTTAGCAAGAATATAATTCAAAATTTTCAACAAAAGAGGTTTAATAATAAAGATCGTTACCCATATTTTAATAATTAGGGTATCTGACTTAATTTCAACCAGGCCTTAATTTCGGCCACCAATTTAGGGTGTTAGAAAATTGGCTTATTTTTAAAACGCAAAAAACTAGCAAAAAAGTAACTGGATCAATGTTAAATGAAGTGTTTTTGCAAAAGT
>JASAMX010019913.1:0-14197 GCA_030248175.1 Microlaimidae sp. YZB2_3 | reverse complement strand
GCATTTTCAACCCTTCTCTTCCGTTTACAAAAGCAATTCATCTCCGCTGTTAGCTGCCTCCTACCTACAGATTATCTTTAGCTGCTTTTCTTCGAACTTGTGGAGTAACATCATTAAAATTAATATAGTTTTTTGTTACCATTTTTAATATTTTTTAATCGTGTCTGTACCATAAAAAAATCGCGAGCGCACTAATTTAAAAAATATAGGGTGAGTTTAAATTCACACACCATTTAATACCCTTATTTAAATTAAATGTGGATAATTTTTGTAGTGTTTATACTATACTTACTTATATTTATTTAAAAAAACGTATCAACATAATCAGTGGTGTAGCCAGGGGGGCACCGCCGAAATCCGGCGAAGCCGGATTTTTTCGTAAGGTTTTTTGTTCTTACGTTTTTTGAATTTTGGGAGAAAAATTTTTTCTATAAATATAAATTCAGAAACATTCCTGATGCGTTCCAAATGAATAAAAAATAGCCAAAAAACTAAAATTTTTCCCGCTTCGCGGGAAGTGTGCATTGATAATTTATATTATTTTTTTTAATATTGACGGGTTGTACCATTTAATACGTAGCTAAGGCATATGCCTTTGCCTCAGATATTGAACTACTACAATACTATATACATGTTAAAAATTCAAGTATTAATTGATATATAGGTTTGATAATGGCTGTTTTAAACCCTTTAACAACGGTTTTTATACTTGTGGGGTAGTCCGCCTCTCTCTACCCCCCTCCGTTCTTGGTGAAGCGTGGCATTTTGTACAGATTTCCTTTTTTTATTTTTCGAATAATGTGTTATAAAAATTTAATACAAATCTTAGTGCATTCTAAAACCATAAATTAAATCTATATAAAAAATTTTCCCGCTACGCGGGAAAGTCAAATTTATATATAGTAAATCTAATGTTATCAGTAATATTTTTGTTATTGTACTATAACTTCAACCATATTCAAAGACGTCAGGCAATAAATAGTTTTGTGATATACAATTTTATCTCATCGCCATATTAATTTTGAAGATCAAACAAGATTGTACATAAATTAGGTAAAAAAATGAAGTAAAATGTGTGTTCGCGCTATCACCAGAATGCGATTTTTAAGCAGTTTTTAGTACATATTTCAACAAATTTTCGCCTCATGCGGCTAGGTGGACACCCCCAGACCCCCGGCCAACGCTTCGCGCCGCTTCTGTGACACTTTTTTCCCTCCCCCCAGACCGCCTCGCCCCGGAAAGGAAATCCTGGCTACGCCACTGAACATAATAATTTAAAAAACGTAAAGTTTTAGCACATACACACCTAGATTATACTACTTACACCAGCAAAAGGCACAACTTCTAAAAATAAAATGCTTAAAAGTGTTAATATTAATAGCTCTAAAAATCGTGTTTTTGGGAAATATTCTTTTTTTTTAATTTTATAGTCTCTGAGTGAGACCCAAAATTTTTATTCGAGTTTACTACCCAAATCTGGGAGGCTTTCCATTTATAATCCTTTTCCTAAAAATTTTACTTTCTATATCCTTGAAAATTAATATTTGAAAAAAATTAGCTTATTTTTAAAGACCCTACAATTTGAACTAGAGAAATTCGCCTTTAACTACCAAATTGTATGATATTCCGAAAAATGTGCAACTACAAAATAAGTCAGAATATGTGCTTGCCCCTCCTCCCGTTTTATTGCCCCCCCCCCGTTTCAAAAAAGTTGCCCCCCGTGCCCCCTCGTTTTGGAATTGAACCCTACCAATAAAACCCCGGGGGGGGGGTAGTGCACAGGTCTGTAAATTTTATTTCATACTCACAAATGTAATACTGTCTGACACGGGAAAACTTATGCGGCCCGGACAGAATTACACTTGTGAGTATAATATGAAATGAAATGAATAAATGCTATTATAATGGCTTCCTCACCATTTTAATTCGAGCGAATATGCCGTTCGCCTACGTAACACAAATGCGCGCGAATTAATAAAAACATTTTATTTCATTTGCGCGATGCGTGAGCATCTGTGTGAAGTGACGTAGGCGAACGGCATATTGGCTGAAGTTATTTTAAAAGAAAAATATAAAAAATCTTTTTTCACATTAACTTTTTAACAGACATAGACTGCTTGCTACACATTAAGTAATTGAATTGTTGAATTTGGTATGTTTTTATGCCATTTAAATGTATGTTAAACTAAAAAAGTAAAATTATAATTTGTTGTATGTCATGAGCCCAGCCATTTTATCAGTGTTTGCTTTAGATTTTCAATAACTTTTAATGTTGATATTTTAGAAACTTTAATTATTGTTGTGATAGATTAATGTATATAATTATTAATGTATATAAATGTAAATCATAGTAATATAACCCCAATAAAAGTTTTACACTTTATACTATTCCATTACATTCAAACTATGTGTTTCTATCTCTTAGTTACTGTCATTTCAAAAAAAACTCTAAAGAAAATTACATTTAACATGCACGTTTACGTGCATTTTTACATACATACAATATTTTTCTCAATTTTTGGGGACCAGTCTCCAGTCTGCCTGTAAGAACAGGGAGGACAAAAACCTAAATCATCTGGTATAGAAATGTGTGCTTTCTAAAAAGGCGTTATACAAAAAAAAACTTTTATGTGCATTTATACTGCAAATGCAAAGGTACTGAACAATACACCGGCACTATAACACATGCAAATCAAAGCTAGGTAACTTCGATAATTTGCTGTATTAAATCGAATATTTAACAATGAAATAATATAAAATTTCCATCAAAAACGGGTTACTATTAAAGATTAAATACTTTTTTTTTCAATTATATAATTTGCACCAAAAAGAATAAAAATTAATAAAATGATTTTTTTATATTTCTTTAAAAGGCTGGAATTAAAAAAATCTGGATTTCAAAGAAAGAAATGTTTTTTTCATAAAAAACACGTCATATCATCCATGGGCACGGGGGGTTAACCCCCCCAAATTCTGAGGGGTTTTTTTAAACCCCTCCCACTCAGAAGTGGGGGGGGGGGAAAGGTTAACCCCCCAATTTTGGAAAAATGAAAAAAAAGTCTTTAAAATGATTTCTAACTGCCTCCCAACTTAAGGTTTAAGGTCAAAATGAATGTTTTAAGCAATAAAAAGCTCAAAAATTCAATAAAAAGTGCTTTTTGACCTAAAATTAGCGTTTTTTAGCTATTTTTCCTTCAAAATCGAAAAACTATATGGGTAAAATGCACTCCAGAAAAAAAACGATATGGGTATTTTGCCTTTCTTGGATTCTAACCCCCCTTAATTTGGGGCTTAAACCCCCCCCCACTCCGGACCAACTTGCCCATGTATGCGTCATATTGCACAATTTTAATTGATTTTCTCACGTCTCTAGAAATATACGCGGTGGGTTAGCCAAATATAATTCAACTGTAGTGTAAGGTTTTGACCACCGCCCCGATTTTATCTTTTTTTTGGTCGACGAGTGCTTTTTATAGTAGATATTTGCACGATTATCGAGTGATGCATTAACATTTTTACGCTTTTTTGAATTTTTACATTCAAATGCTTAGTTTTTTATATATTTCACTCTATTATCTGATCAATAATAAGCAAAGAAAATGTTTTGGCGCAAAAGTTTTTAGCCTTTGTAGTTGTACAGTTAAAAAATAAGTAAATAAAAAAAACTACAATTCTTAAAGATCCCTGCGCTCATAAATAACGTTATATATACAATTTGTTGTATTCTGCAAGACAAAAACTGTGGATGTGTTTGGATGTCCTTTTTTGACAACACCCACGGATGCGTATGCAGTTCTCTATCTAATACATTCTTTTTATGTGATTTTTTTAAAGTGCATTTTACCCAAATCGTTTTTATAATTTTATAGGAAAAATAAATAGAAAAAGAAAATCGTTAACTTTGTTGGGCATATTACTAACAAAAACATAATAAAAGTATTATATTGTCCAGTCCATTATCAGCTCTAATGTTCACTGTCCATTGCTTCTGTCATGAGATTTCCGAAAGATTATATTGATTTTCACACTAAACCATACAAAAATTTTAAATCGCAAAATACTAAAAGAAAAATAATATTTTGGACAAATTATTAATTATTGAATAATATAATTATTTTTTACTTCACTGTGGATTTTTTAGAATTAAAAAAAAATCTTTAATAATGTTTTTTTTGCAATTACACTCCAGCTTGAGAGCTGCCAAAACAATTTTGGCGTTTTGTTCCGCTCAGTGCTAAATCATAATAATACCCAACCCAACACAAAGTTGAATCGTAAACAAATTTGCAAGAAGTGAAACTTACTATCAAGAGTTATACTTAAAGAAATTAATTAGATCTGTATTCCTCTTAAATTCGTAGGTAGGGCCCAACCGGACTGAAAATTTTCGTTCCGACCAGAGTGGACTCAACAAAAAGTCTTGCTGAACCGGACTAAACAAAAAGTCCGGCCCAACCTGACCAGACGGAATATTGGGTTTCAAAGCAATGTCATTTGCCAAACGTCCATAACGCGTTTTTTGCATGTTGCATGGAGTATGAAAATAAAAAAAATATTTATAATTTCTCAGTTACGGAACTCACTTTCAAACTATTTTTAGGCTACTATAGCTAAAAAAATTACTAATAAGATGCAAATACATCAACATCAATAGAATTTAATAAATAGCAAGCAAAAACAAAATAATACCAACAAAGGAATGAAAACTAGAATTACAGCAAATAAAAAATCAAAACAAACAAACAAATCAAAATTCAACCTCTAATTTTTATGAATCTAAACTTCCTGAAAAAATAAACCATCTACAAAACGAGTTTGCTTTGATTTGCTTTTCTCTTTTTTAAACAAATTGTAGAAGACATTCTAATAAACCATACAATTTATCTTTGATTTTATTCATAATAATTCTGCAAAACCATACACTTGATTTATATTGTTTTGCCTTGCAACATAAATCAGTTTCTTCAGTGCAGAGTTTTCATGAAAAACTTGAAGAGCATAAATTTGTTTGTTACTTCCTCAGATTTTCAAATTTTAACAAGCCAACCCCACAAAAAATTTAAAAAATATAAATCCTTAAAACTTTGTATAAATAAAATTTTTAAAATAATCTAAAAAATTTAAAATATTTGTAGCAAAAACAATTACAACAAATAAATAATCAGAATAAACAAACAGAATTTAACCTGTAACTTTTATAAATCTAATATATCTGAAAAATTAACCATCCTAAAAAATTGGTTTGTTTTTATTTGCTTTTGTCTTTCATTAGATTTCACACACACACAGAAAAATTAATTTTTGATTTTATTCATATAAAATTTGCAAAACCATACACTTCCATTTAATTCATGTTGTTTCCTTCCTCTTCCAATATAAACTAGTTCAGAGTTTTTCATAATAATTTTAAAATGCATCAGTTTGTTTTTTTACTTCCCAGAATTTTCTCTTTTGACAAGCACAACAAACTAAAAAAATATAAAGAAAACTTTTTTATAATTTTTTTAAATAATTGAAAACATTTAAATTATTTGCAGCAAACAAAAAGTATGTGGTAGGAAACCTTTATTTCAAACTGACAAAATAAATCAAAAGAAAAAATTTAGTATAAATAATAGGGTTATTTTATTGTTAATTAAAATTTTAAAACAATAATAAACATGGTGAAAATTCCAAAATAATTGTGCAATGATTTTTCAAACGTTAAATGAAAAAATTACAATTATCAGTTTAAAAGTAAAAAAAAAATTCTTTATATTAATATATAAATACAAAACAGTCTGGCCGGATATTTGAAAAGTTCGGCCATACCTTACCGGACTGAAAAATGACCAGATATCCAGCCTGGACTGGATATCCAGTCAGGTCCTATTTGTGGGTAGCAGTGAATTGTAAAAAATCCCCCCCCCCCAATTTCGGGGGGGGGGGGGAGGCTCCGCCCTCCTTAATTTTTGAAAACGTTAAAAAAGCAGGGATAAACGTAGATAAAGCTGTATAATACACTTTTTTTAGCCTAATAACCTATTATCCAATGTTTTTAGCAATAAAAACATGTTTTCTTAGTTACAAATTACATTAGCACACATTGGCAGAGCCTGGATTTTACAAAAAAGGAATTTAGAGACCTTTGAGGGTACCTACCTACCTATATGAAAAAAATCCAAGCCAATGCTATTGGCGGCTGGAAAAATTAGGAGGGGGGAGGTACATAAATCAACCAATATGATTGTTTGTTTTGCTTTCTGTGTAGTACTTATTACTTACAAGATATATGTATGTATACTATCGAAAGTGACCGCTGAGCGAAGCGAAGTGGAAAGTTTTTTTTTGTTTTTTGGAGGTCGATTGGGGTACTAAAATTATTTTATAATTTGGCGCCGAGCGATTAGCGAGGCGCTGGAAAATTTTAAATTTTTAGCCTCCCTAAACCCCCGAATTTTACTATCTGACGACCATTTCGGGGGGAGGGGCGCCCCCCCCCCCCCGCTTGGTTTTTGGCTGGGCTAAGGTTCAAATCATACATGGGCACGGGGGAGGGGGTTGGGGGGTTAACCCCCCCCCCAAATTCTGAGAAGGGGGGTTTAACCCCCCCGCCACTCAGAAGTGGGGGGGAGAAAAGGTTAACCCCCCAATTTTGGAAAAATGAAGAAAAAAAATGTCTTTAAATTGACTTTTAACTGCCTTCAAACTTAAGTTTTGAGGTCAAAATGAATTTTTTAAGCAAAAAAAAGCTCAAAAATGTAATAAAAAGGTCTTTTTGACCTAAAATTATCGTTTTTTACCTATTTTTCTTTTAAAATCGAAAAACGATATGGGTAAAATGCACTCCAGAAAAAAAACGATATGGGTATTTTGCGTTTTTTGGATTTTAACCCCCCCTAATTTGGGGTTTAACCCCCCACTCCCGGCCAACTTGCCCATGTATGGTTCGAATTCCTCCATAAAGAGTTCTGGAGCCACATTTCTTTTATCCAGTTCCAGCTGTGGAGGGGGCAACTGTGCCTGGGCCGACTGCACATTGAAGGGGCGTGATTGTAATGTGCGGTTTGGCCCGTGTGTTTGCGCTGATGAATGAGTGTTCTGCTACCGCACGCTACTTGTTGTGTGGGTGTTTGCGCGATGCAGCCGTAGGCTATCTGACCCCGTATACCTTTATTATAAAAGTTATAAACCCCGGGCGGGATACCCAAGTACCCGGCGGGGTTACAGAAAAGGCACGTAAAATAATTGAGGACGCGGTTTCCCAATCCCGGTTGGAGTGGGCGAAAGGCGGGAGAATTTAGTTAGAAAAGATGCGGAGCTTTGAGATAATGCGAGCAGCTTTCGGTTAGAAATAGCTTAGATTTTAGAGCAGCACTTTAGTCGCAATTTATTCCGATCTCAAAGCATTAATAATTTACTTGAAAACCCATGGGTTTATATACCCGCGGGATCCGTGGTTGTTTTGACTACAGGTGAAAAGTTTAGCAGACTGAAAGGAATTTGAAAGGAATGCGAATTTGACCTTTAGTTAAAAGAAAAGTTTTAAATTAAAATAAGAAATAAATATTTTATAAAATTTATTTAAAATAGGAACCCCGGGCATTGATGCTGAGCGGAACGCGAGAAAATTTTTAAAAAATGGTCGTTCTAACCCCCCAAATTTTAAATTTTGAGAGAGAAAAAATTTCTTCTTTAATATTAATACAGAAACTTTCCTGATGCCTTCCAAAAGCATATTAATAGTCAAAAAAAAGCAAAATTTCCCCGTTACGCGGGTAGTTTAAATTGACAATTTATCTTAGTTTTTAGATTACAAATCGATTATCCCCATTCAGTAGTTAAGATATACAATTTAATAAAACTACTATAAACACTATTATACTTTTTAATTAACGTTTTAAACACGTGTTTTAAATGTGTAGGTATAAAAAAACCTTAAATTTTGTAATAAGTATCCAGACCTGTGCACGGTCTGGAAATTTATCCGTTTTATTGGAGGATTCGCCCCCCCCGTTTTTTTGCCCACCCCCCCCCCCAAAAAAAGAAAAATTACCCTAAAATTATGACGCCATTTTTGACCTATGATGACGCCATCATCGCGAATTTTTTGCAGTTTTTATCCTATTTCAATGTATTTTAAGCCAGTTGACCTATTTTTATCTTATTTTCGCTTTTTTGTCCCTTTTTTTCCCTTTCCCTTCTTTTTTTCTCCTTTTTTTCTCTTTTTCTTTCCTCCCTGCTTGCCCCCCCCGTTTTATTGCCCCCCGGTTGGAAAAAGTTGCCCCCCGTGCCCCCCCATTTTGGAATTGCCCCCCCCCGGTTTTAACCCCGGGGGGGGGGGGTGTGGCAGTGCACAGGTCTGAGTATCATCTGGAATTAAAATTTTAAGTGTATTTTAGCGCCTTAAATTGAAAATTTTCTCCTCCGGGGGGAAGGGGCTCCACCCCTTGACCCCGATGGGAGGTTCTCGCCCCCCACCCAGACCCCCCATTTCTGGGGGGCTTCCGCCCCCAGGCGTTCTTCAGGGTTAGTATTGCCCCCCTCAGAGCCCCCCAAAATGAAATCCTGGGCACGCCGACGCCACTAAAACACATTATTATTAAAACAATTAAAAAATAAAATTTATAAGTTGCAATAAGGTCTTATTTTAATTTTACACAGTTTTAAAGCATTTATAAGTTTGTTTTACGTTTTTTTACGCCTTTTAAGCCCATTTTAAGGCAGCGCGGAAATATTGGGTACACCCCCCTCAAAATTTGAGTCTTGCCGGACACCCGCACATCCCCCCTAAAATTTGACCCCCCTCCTTATACCCCCCTCAAAAGTCCTCTGGTGCCACACGCCACCCCTGTGTTTAAGACCAAAATTTTTTTGGGAGGGGGTCCAGGGACGTCTGGGCCCCCTGACTTTTTAGGGGGGGTCGACCGGGGGGAGAAGAGCCAAAACCTACCCCAAAAACAGTAAAGAAAATCAGCAACTAAGCTAAGCCTAAGCAAAACCTAAGCTAAGCTTAAGCCAAGCATAAGCAAAACTTAAGTCTGAGCAAAACTTAAGCCTAAAGCCTAAGCGAAACCTAAGTTTAAGCAAAATTCAAGCTGAGCCTAAGCAAAACCTAAGCCAAAACAAAATCTATGCTTAAGCAAAGCCTAAGCTAATCCTAAGCAAAATCTAAGCCTAAGCAAAACCTAAGCTAAGCAATACCTAACTTAACCCCTTCCTTGTCATTTTTGGGGTAGGTTTTGGCCTTTGGGGACCGTGGTCTTCGGGGTGTGAGATTTCAAATTTAGGGGGGGGTCAAGGGGGTCCGATTTTTTAACAAAGTTTTTTAAATCAATATCTTAAGTGTTTTTACGTCTGATATTGAATTTTATATATTAAAACAGCCTATTTAGGCCTAAAAAGTGTATTTAAACACTGTTTTCTTTAAAAAAAATTGTTTTTGACAGTAAATATAAAATTATAGTTCTAAATTGGTCGGGAGGGGGGAGAGGGGGTCAGCCTCGCTAGGGGGGGTCAGGCCGGACCGCTTTGGAGCTTTGAGGGGGGGGGGGAGGGGGCCCATAGGTGAGCACGGTCGGGGAAGATAGGGGGGTGGTTACCCGGGGTAAATCGAATTTTGAATTCTAGGAGGGGGGGTCCCAGGGAGGTCCGGACCCCCCCTAGCTTTTTAGGGGGGGTTGACCCGGGGTGCAAAATTTTAAAATCTAGAGGGGGGTCAGGTGGGGTCCGGTGTCCAAAGCAAAACAGTTTTAAACCATAATAACTTTAATAATTGTTCTTTTTATAGGATAATACTACATTTTATTGAATAAAAAGCCATATTCATGTATAAAAAGGGTGTAAAAGCATGAATATGTGATAAAAATTCACGTTTTTGGAAGAAAATTTGGTATAAAAAAGGTACCTCAAATTTTCCCCGAGGGGGTGGGGGGGTCAGATTTCAAAATCTAGAGGGGGGTCAGGGGGAAAAAATTTGGAAATTTGGGGGGAGGGGGGGCCCCCCCAGATTTTCGTCTAGGGGGGGGGGCGAAAATTTCAAGGCTAGGGGGGGTGGACCCCACCCCGCCCCCCCGTTCTCACCTATGAGGGGGCCCCTGGACTTTTTTTAGAGGGGGGGTCCGAAATTTTGGCTCCTGGAGGGGGGTGGACCCCTCTGACCCCCTCAACACATCTATGGATATATCCACCCTTAAATCAATTTTTACTGTTTTTAAAAACCATGTTCTGTTGTACACATTTAGAGCAGAAATATGACTTCAATATTTGATCAACTTACTGAAATGGGATTCGCAGAAATACGGGTGTAAGTTTTTGTTTCTTATTTATTCTATTTTTTAAATTGCACAAAATTTTTCTCAAACTAAACTAAAAGTTTTTTATTTAGTGGGTTTTTTAAATCTCCATTTAAACATGGCACTTTATAATTACAATAGGTACTCCAAAATTCCTAGCAAAATGTTATTTACTAAAAAAAACCTAAAAATAATAAAAAATTAGCTAATCCAAAACCTGATAAATATAAAACCCGGTAAAAGTAACACAAGTTTTATCAACACGTGGTTTTTGTTGAATTTTTTTGGCATGAAAAAATATTTCAACATAAAATGGCTTTTGTTACAGCCAGCCAACATTAAAGAAAGCCTTGTAAAAATTTTATTCCACTCTATAGAGTTTTTTTATATTTTTAACCTAAAAATAACAAAAGAACAAAATCTGCCTTAATTTCGGCCACTTTTCATGTTTTAAAAAAGCAAAAACAAAAACCTAAAACACAAAAAAACGATTACATAAAAACCAAAATTATCAACTTTAAGGATAAACAAGACGTTACAAAAGTTAAGGAGGGATATAACTCCATACCATCTCTTGCCTATCTCTAATTTTTCACATCTAACTGCATCCCTCCGCCAAGAAAATAACCTGACTTTTTTAAATTGAATTTCAATGCTGTTTGAGAAATTCCTATGCCGGTTTATTGATAGTTCAAATCTAGTCAATTGCAAGTTGGATTATTCCAACCCGCACAGATGTACACTACGTAATTCTTATGACAACATCCTTCCGCCAACAGTAATATCCTGACATTTTTACTGTGTTTTAATTTACTTTACACAACTTTTTGAAGCATTGGTACTCTATATCATAGTAAGTGGTGAGTTGGGTCTGGGTGGGGAGATCCCATTGACTTTGATATTCACTATGTTCACTATATGACTGCATCCTTCCGTCAAGAAAATAACCTGACTTTTTTAATGTGTTTCTGTTATTTTTGAGAAATGTTTTCCAGTCTATTCATGATTTAATACAAAATAGTAAATTATGGGTTATGTAACCCGTACACATGATGGTGCAAATCGTGTTAAACAGGTTCTTTCACGTGAATTTTAAGGTGGCTGAAATTAACGGAATCTTAATTCGCGCAGTTAATTAAACGAATTGCAAAGTGCTTCCAAAGAAAATATTAAAACATGAAAATTAACAATTTTGAGCCTTAATTAGAAGTTATTTTAAGGTTATATATTGCTTCATTCTAAATTTTAAGCAGTTTAAACACAGAGTAAAAATTCACAAAATCACAGAAAATTCACTTTTTGGTGAATTAAGTCAGATAACCGAAATTAAGTCAGATAGCCTACATAAATATATAGTACAAAAGAGTTGAGTTTTTTGTAGTTCTGTTATCTGAAAATTCACTTTTATGTCATGATTGAACCTATTTTTAGACGAAAAGCACTCAATGCGACGGGAAATAAAAACGTTGACACAGCTATGGATTGGTAATACTTTTACTTTAAATTTAACGATACATGGTCAGACCTGTGCACGGTCTAAAAATTGCACCACCCCCCCCTCGCTTTATTACTGGCTGTGCGTGTGCCCCTTGTTTTATTGCCCTCCACCCAAAAATGAAAAATTACTAAAAAAAATAATGGCGCCATTTTTGACCTATTATGACACACTTCGCGAAATTTTATCTGTTTTTAGCTTATAAGCCAGGGGGAGGCAGTGCACAAGTCTGAATGGTTTCTAAGAAAAAATATGTTTACAATGATTTTTAACCCCTTCCATCTTTAGTTTAAATGTCTAAATCAGTGTATTAAGCAATATAAAACTTCAAATTGCATTATACAGGATTTTCTACTTATTTTCCTTTTAAATTAAAAAAAAACACATTTATGAGTAAGATTAAATTTCATTTAAAAAAACCAATGTTGTAAGAATGCAATATTGCTTTCTCAGTATTAAATTCTACAACCCATTTCTAAATCATAGGTGGGCAGATAAGGGGGTCCCCCCTGCCCACCTATGCTTTACAGTAAAATTAAAGGAGAAAATATATCTTACTTATATTAAGCTTGCTCTGCTACCACTAGAATTCTCCAGAATTACACTTTTAAACCGAAGTAATCGACCCTTCAAACAATATGATACAAAAATGTATAATATTTAATCAAAGAAAATAACAGTACACACAAACGGACCCACACAATCACAATAAATCAAGCACCAAAGAACAGAGTGGCACAGAGCAGACTTATCCTGATAATCACTGTCTAGACTTTCCAATTACGTTTTATAATGATTATGTTTTTGACTTTTTAACCTCTTGTATTATAGACGATTCCAAAACAATACGTCCTAGGTAAACAAGTATCGGAGTTTTAGTAACTCTTTCTTTAAATAAATACAATGAAGGCTACTTTTATAAACTTTTTATTCATCAAAAACAGCAACATAATTGTATATTCTAGCTTTTTTCTAATTGTAAATTATTCTTTATCCTCGCTTTCCAATTCTATGATATCCTTCAGGGCCGCGATAATCTTTTCTGTTCCTAAACACAAGAAAATTTGATTTAACTCAATCCTTTCCTTCTTTATTCCGGACCACCTTGTCCGTGTATGCTACAAAAATAATTTTTTTGTACTAGGACTCCAACCAAAACTTTAGTCGTTTAACTAATTTTTTAAATTGCAAAATGTACGACGCATTCAATAAACATTGTTTTGTTATTGCAGACTTGTGCATTTCCCCCCCTGAGGGTTATTAGGAGGGGAGGCAATTCCAAAACGGGGGAAACTTTTTTGAAACGGGAGGGAGAGCAATAAAATGGAGGAAAGCAAGCAGGGGAGGGAAAAAAAGAGAAAAAAAGAAGGAAAAAAGAAAAAATAGCGACAAACAAAGCGAAGTAGAAGTAAAAAAAGGTTTAAAATGGCTTAAAAAGCATTTAAATAGGCTAAAAATTGCAAAAAATTAGCGATCATGGTGTTATAATAGGTCAAAAATAGCGCCATAATTTTTGGGTACTTTTTCATTTTTAGGCAGAGGGGGGAGGGGCAATAAAACGAGGGGGGCATAACCACTAATATTCCGGGGGGAGCAGTTCCAGACCGTGCATAGATCTCTTATTGATAATCTTTAATTCTCTTATTCTTAAATCCTCACCTTTTTTTAAATTGCAGGTTAATGGAACATCAAGACGACCCTGACATAGATAATCCTATTGCTTTAGAAAAAACCCCTGGTATGTAAATTATATTTTATTTATTATTTTATAATTATTTTTTAAATACTGTAACATGTAAGTGTAATTTCTTTTAGATGTGGATGTGGCTGTTTTATGGAAAAAAAAACTATGTATTTTTAATTTTTTTGTTTGGCGGTAAATTAAGATAACTCTTATGTTTTTTTTGATTTTGGGTGATATTAATTAAAAAATATTAATTAATTAAAAAAATTCCGATTTATTTCACATCAAGTTTCAAACACATTATACATGCATATAAAAAAATTTTTCGTATCCTGCTAATGTAAAAGTTAAACATTGTAAAATTTTTGTTTACTTGGATTATGGACTAACGCTGGGCGGGTTTTCTTTTAAATATCCTTTCATATTATTGAAATTTAATAACTTTATTATTTAAAGACGGAGAGCAAGCAAACATAGAAAACGGTGATTCCAAGGTAGAAATCACGATGGAAGAGGAAGGTGCAAGTGAGACAAAAACAACAGCCGAAACAGACAATACACCACCAGCTGAAGCTAAATCCCTTAAATGTGAAGAGTAATGTTATGTTATCAATATCTTGAAAAGCCATTATAAAAGTTAATGCAAAATGTGGAATTAATGTGGGATTCTATTATAACATTTTTTTTATTTGCGTTGATGATAGTAAAAAAATCTTGTGATCAATTATATCATTACTTAGCTTC